>REGM01000061.1:632731-744464 GCA_004194415.1 Aurelia aurita
TAATTCGAAAGCGAATCTTTAATTCAAACTTCAATTCGAATCAAACTTTGCTTTTTTGCTTTGGAAAGGTTTCCTTTCGAACCATGTTGCATTAGAATTCAAGGTCGATTCGAATTCAAGCTAGCTAGTCGAAATGGCAGACAGAAATTTTAAGTCGTTAGGTGGTCCTCAGGGAGTTTTTTACCAGCATGCTTTGCAGCAAAACACAACAAAGTCATTGAAGCCGCCATCTTTAGCGTTATTGTCTATTTACATGAAGTATTAGTGTTGCACTGGATTTGCCTAAGCAATCTGGAAAGAATTTCTTTTTCCCTGCTATGATATTACAGAGGAATATTTCTTGCGAGCAACAAAATGCAACGATAAAAACATAGGAAAATGATTCACCTTAGCGATGCCTGATAAACAAGCAATCAAAGTAAAGTAACCTTTGAATAACGGAGACAGGAGATCCAACAAAATAGCAAGATCGTTGAGAATATCTGCAAATAATCTAGAAAGAAATCAGACAATTATGTGTCTTAGAGCAACATAATCATTTGAAAAAAAATGTACTTCATTACGCTGAGCAGTCTTTCGGACAAGGGCAATACCTATATCTCATCTGAGAAACAAGGACAAATTCTGTAACAATACCACCAGTTGCTTTTGACTGACACGCTATCTCAAAGCGATTAGCAATCAACGACAAAGGGAATTCTCTCGTGCAGCAAAACAAAACAAACGAAGAAACAAAATATGCCTCAAAACCAGCATGGCTAACTGCTGCGTTGTACATGCAAAAGGTGTTACTGAGAGAAGATAGGAGCATATTTCGATAGAAGAAAGATAAATCTAAACAAGTCCCTCAGGCAGTTTTGTTTATCTAGCACAGAAGCTGAGCATTAGGTGTCGGAATTACACCCAAAATATACGAAAATTGCATTGCCTGCCATTCTGCTTCCGGGTTAGATAATAATCAAAGAAACCTTAGAGGTAGGTCACTACGTCAATCGATTTGAAAACAATTGCCATTGTCCAAATCTATCTAAATTGTTCATGTTAAGTTTCATACCCTTGAAACGTGTCCCCTTCTCATTTCATCACCAAAAACAGTTCGATGCTCTTCGCAGGCCTATTCCTCCGAAAGCAGCTATAAGTCTACATGCCTTCTCATTCTCCCCTAGGAATTTGTCTTGAGGTCAAATTTATCTCAAACAATAAGGCAATTGTTTGGAAGCAGTTTCCCATTAAATTGATACCATAGCTATTAAAATGTTTATTCATTCTTGTCTGGGAAATGTAAACAAACAACGCTCTATTCGGCCATGATGATGGAATTTAGATTAGCATGACAAAGAAGGACATATTCAAAACTCTCGCTTCCTTCTGTACGGTGCCCCCCGTCCTTCCTTCACTTGTCCAATTATAAGTCATGATATTATTTCTTTTATCATCTTGATCCAATGAGATTCACTTCCTTTGCTCGTCTCGCAAAGCAGGATGGGAGGAGATATAAATATTGAACCGGGGGATTGCCGGAAACACTTTTTCTCCAGAACGACCACAATGGTACACTCCGTGACCAAAAATGCCCGAGGCAGTTGTTTAGATTTATCCTTCTTCTCTCGAAATATGCTCGAGTTTTTTCTTAATAACACCTTGTTCGCATGCAAAACGTGACAGTTAGCGATGCTGGTTTCGGCGCATCTTTTCCGGCTTCATTTGTTTTCATTTATTGCTGGAGAGGATGCCCCTTGTCTACATTCGCTAATCGCTTTGAAATGGTGTGTCAATCAAAAGTAAAATATGCCATCGTTGATCTGATGCTAACACTTGTTAACCTGCTAGTTTTGAAACGAAATATAACTTATAGTATGACTTATTCAAATCGACTGAAACTTGTCTCATCCTTCCATAAAAACATCAATAGATTTAATTAGAATATAACTAAATTTTAATTAATGCAACTAAATAAATGCTAACAAATAAATAGGAAGAAAGGGACAGATATCAAGGACATGAGCGCTATATGAAAGACATGACAGGCGAGGTTGACAGGGGAAATAAATACAAATGGTCGATAAATTTGTTGACACATCCCGCAGGAAAAAAGGTTTACAAAAAAGGTTTCTTCGTTTAAAAAAAAACCACCGAAATTCAAAATTCTAACAATGGTAGAATTTTCTTTCTGATATTTTACATCGTAGATCAAACTAATTTTAATGATATAATAAATGTTGTGAGCGACGTGNCCTCAATGCTACTCTTTTCTCTGCTGCGTCAAGTGCTATTCGACGTTCTATAGTTCTCGGTCTTCCGAGTTTTCGATCTCTTTAGCTTAACCGCCCTGTGCGTTCTATTTCTCATCACTACTGATGAAGGGTTATGCCCGATACGTTTAGTGTTTTTAAATCTTGGCATTTTAGTTTATTTAACACAGAATTTTATGTAATTTTAATGATAGCGATTATCCTAACCATGAAATTAAAGTTGTGATATCCTGGAGTTTGTGAACTACCTGGTTTTGAAGCATACTACGAGACTACAGAAACTTGCTATATCTGTTGTCTATCGGAATTCCGAACTCTGGTTGTTAATGCAAAAAAAAATCATATTCATTTACGAATTGAAAATTGATGCGAAATCGTTAAATTAAGGCTTCTGGAGAAAACTTACGGTGTTTTACAAAACCTACTGGCCAAAATGAGGTTTTTTCGGGCTCAAAAGAAGGTTCTTCAATCTGTGACTATAAACCTTTTGGTAGAAGGTGTATGATTGTTATTAGTCCTGAAACTAATTTGGTCTTTGATATAAACAAACAAAAAGAATGTTTTAAACGTTTTTTTTATTCACTTGGGACTTTCTAGCTCACTGTTTTTTTCACCGGAACATTCCTTATTTGTAGATTTGATGATAAAATTAACTATGCATGTTGTTGGAATAATTAACTGTTTAAAAACAAATCTGCATGTGTAGTTTCTTAGCTGAGGATGATAGGAGATCCTATCGAAACGTTCTAAATAATAATATGGCCTAATCCTACCGCTTACGTCTTTATAATAATGTTTATGTATTTATGACAATGGAATTGTCGAATATAATACTGGAATTGTCATAAAATCAAACATAATATCATGGAACTGTCTCTTTTGTTTTTGACATGAATGTGATCATCATTACAATCCTCATCGTCAAATTTTTAATCAGACTGCGTTTTCTATCTGGAGTTGCCATATCTACGTTCTAAACATTAGTAGCAAATCCAAGTTGTTCTCATTATTCAAGCGTCAAAACTATTTTGCCTCAACAATTCAACAAATATACGTAAAAATATCCAAGCCTTTGAAGCAAATTTAACAGGCTAACCTCCATCTTTTTGCGTCACAGTCCAACTGGGCTCTAAAATGAAAGGTAAAATGTACTCAACTTATCAGATCTTTCACATATTTATATCGGAAAATGCTTAAAATTATACATATCAAGTATATTTCTTGATATTCGACATTTTCACAATGGCACGTATTTCAATATCAATGCCAGTTGTTTTTTTGAGCATTGCTTTAGCGATTTCAGCATAAAATGGTTTTGCACTTGACGAAATCCTTTTTACTTGGTACCGGTTTGTTTGATTTGTAATTTTTCATGTGCTATGGAAATCTACCTAAATCTACCTACAAATTTGTCTTCTACAAAAGAAACCTAGATACAATGCAATGCCTATTCTGGTCCAAGCTTTAGTTTTGAGTTGAAGACAGCTTTGACCTAGACTTATTACCTGGAGTCCCTTGTTTCCATGCGCTTTGATGATGTCGCTTGGTCAACAGAGACTCGTAATATTACTCTGAAAAACTTAGCCCTATTTAGGCCCCCACACACGGTTTCCCGTTATACCAATCAGCTTGCGAGATTTGGTAAAAATGATTGTTCTCGAACTTTCGATTCGCTTGACGCAATTGATTAGATTTGGACGAGTTTGCTGCGGAATCTGGCTAGAGATTTCTGCAGTAACTTTTAGTCTTAAAAGCATGGAAATAGTCGTATTACAAGAGCTATTTTGCACTCAGGAGGTAAAATGAGCTTTCTTCTTCGTATTTATGATAGGTTTTGTTGATTTACTGTCTTCTTAACATGATTTTTATTGCATTTCATTTCCGTGGAGTGGCGGTTCAAAAAGGCCCAGGCAGTAATTCGATCATGATTCGATTGATTAATGTACAAAATACGGTCAGCTTTTTCGTTATGAGTCCATGTTGAGCAAGGTTTACCGCAGTGATACAAGGGACACTTTGGTAATCAGTCTAACTTTGACCTTTAGGGCAAATATCTCAACAAGACAAAACATTGTGCCATGTAAGATATTTAAGTCTATGTTACTTATTAGACTTGTTTCAAGACTGACTCGAAAGCTTTATTCTTTTGTAAAAGCAATTCTTGTTGGCTCATGGAGTAAATTTAATTCTTACAAAAGAATGCTATTTACGAATTAAACGAGAATTGTTTTTACAAAAGAATATACAGTATATACTGCCTTTCCAAAAGGAAAATGTCCGAATTAGACTTACTTGCAGCAAGTCTAGTTATTTATACCCCCATTCACACAGACACAGTTAAACCAGCTTAACTAAACCAAGTTAAATTTCAGACAATGAACTGCATTCGATTTGTTGGGTTGACCAATTAAAAGGATCGATAACATGGTTTAGTTAAAGCTGGTTTAACTTACAAATGCGACCAAGGTATTACTGAACCACTTACCTACCAAATTTTATATGCTCAATTTTATAACCTCAAAACTGGTATAAGCTCAATTGAATTAAATCTGTTAATATTTTTACAACATCCAGTATAACTTATACATTACATAAGCAAAATATTACATAGTTGTAGCTCCCGCAATATCTCTCGATATAAGACAAAATTTGATATCTTTACTCCTAAGGACTTAAACTTGATTTATCGTCTCAAATTACACATTCAAACATTTATCAATCAGATATGGATTGGTAATGTCATTCATTCAGTCACTGTTCTGTGCATCAAACTAATGAAAAGTAGCTTACCCTTTACCCCAAGCAAAGAGTATATTTCCAAGCATCCCTGTTCCATCTGTGAATAGAAAGAAGTCAATATTCGTATAAGATGATGTCAATTGAAATTTGTATTCATTAGTGAAAATCTTATCAATTGATTCAAACAACACATAAAGAGAATGATTAACACAAATTGATAAATAACATTATATCATATGTTGGAAATCTGCATCAATCCTATCTTTTGGTGGTCAGTCAAAAAAAGGTCAGTTATTATCACAAACCACTTTTATTACAATGAACAGTCAACCAAAGAGCGGTACTTCTAATTACCCAGTAGTGTCACTAGAAAAGTCAAAATCTGGTAGTTCAACAAAACTCATAATATCTATTCATATTGCAGGACCACCTCTCTCTCAACTCCCAGCAATCACCAACTTCCCTGGTACTGTTCTCTAAACAAAACTTGTCTTACCAGTTTTACATGGATGTTTTCTCCCCTTTTGCACACGGTTTTATCCTTGTATGGTATCTTTGCCCTTTTTGGGACTATTCCTAATTCCCACTAGCATGCATCTTCATCTAGTCTTTAATCGTAATTCCACCCAGCCTACTTGCTGAGGATCGACCAAGGAATGTTCGAAACGTTCTCTTAAAATGTGGCTTAGCCACTCGAATAAATGTTGTTTAATATGCTATTTACCGAATGTGCCTTTAAATGAATATGAATTATTTAATGTGGGCATTGTGGCATAGCCTCAATGTAAGTCTAAATAAGGGGTAGGGGTTTCATGCTTGGCCTAGGTTGGCACTCTCATACCTTTGGTATTCATGTTTGCTGCTGGGGAGGAGCACTATGCATGGCAGTGGTATCCCCCTTCAGGTTTCCTGGGGGCACATGTTTGGCATCGTTCGATGCCACGTTGGTATCGTATGATTTCATATCATACCACTAGGTATAGCCCAATCAAGTTTAGGGTTTAATTGGCTGTCCTTATTTCGATAGTTTCACATGTGGTTTTGGGTAGCATGCTCTAACCCTTCATTCGCTGTTTCACGAGCCAATGTGTAAATGCTGCTGCTAATCTTGTGCTTTTCCCCACCCACCTCATCCCCTTAGATATGTCTAAGTAGAGGGAGAATTTATCTACTATTGTTCTACTTGTTAGTTTTCAATTATATCTTATATTAGTGTAACGTGGGTAATTCTATGGTATGTCTGTTAGATTGTAATTTGTAGTTCTTTGTTTTTGAATGAGTGTTCACCTATACCCCAGGCATGCCTATTCTCTTGTCTCTCCGTATTTAGGTGATTACTTGGACTTGTCGAACAAACTACCAGGCGTCCCAAAAAAGTACTCCTGTTTGAAAAATCATTAAAAGATGATTACATGGCTGATCTTCAAATTTCTTTTTCGGCTATGTAGATCAAAGACCAAAATATTTTTCCAGTACAGCTAATCTTGTGGTTGGTTTTAAAATAAGCAAGTTCAGATCTTTTTAAGGATTACCAGATCAATCTCCTGTTTGTATATTAAGCTTCTAATTTGGTCATAAATGACAGAAAGAAACGTACGCTATTATTGGAGACTTGAGAGATAACGAAAAATTGCGAAATTTTGGCACTTAGGCAAGATTTAATATGTTACTTAAAAAGTATAGCTCAAAATTGGATTTTTCAACGTGTAATTGTCTACCCTTTACGTTTTGAAAACAAAGATTTTATCATCTTCAAATATATTTGGATCATTGGCCAAAGAAATAAATAAGAACATTACGTTTGATAATCAAGTTACGTCTGATAATTGAGTTTTGGTGATTTTTGAAACTTTGAAACGGGAGTATATACTTTTTTGAGACACCCTGTATGAATATCTAAATATGATAAAAGACTTATGAAGTCAAAATGATGTTTTTTTTGTCGTCATTGTTCTGGGCTGCTATTCATATAACAGCCATTCCATAGAAATGACACATCTTGATGAAAACAATTATTTTGGAATTTGAAGATGAAAAATTGCTTTTTGAGTAGTAGAATACCTTGCTTATGCAAATTTATAAAAACAATTCTCAAAAATGGCCGACAATGGGCGTGGCCATGGATACAATAGTCTCTACTATTGTTAGACATCATTGACAAACTTTGTACCATTTCACAAAAATAGCTCTCATGTTTTAATTAAATAGGATTTTGTACTGTTTTTTATGTTATTAACTTGATATTATAACAGAGAATGTTATTGCAGCAAAAAAAGTTTTGTCAAGAAACAAATAACTATGCAATGCCGCACTGAAAACACCCTAAGTGAAAGGTCACGCGAGTCACATTTTGTATAATAAAAGCATTCTTATTTGTAACCCTTTAATCTTTTTTTCATCGTTAGACCTTAGTTTGGTTTTCATACAAATGTCCATGCTGACACTTAAATTAAAATTGATCACCTCAGTAAGTTTTGTAAAAAATCACCATCAAGTTTGGTCACGCGAGTCACAAAACATGAGTCACAGTAGAAAACTGGTCTTTAGAGTTGATTTTAGGTAGAAAATATCAAGAAAATTGTATGTTTATTTGGGTACAAGGTCTATACTGGTTATAAACATTTAAAAAATACTGGTTTTCCATGAAAAATCTCAACAGTAATTTGACAGAACAAGATTTTGCAAAAATATAGGGAGCCTTTGAGAAATTTTGAGAAGCCTGAAAACCAACTTTAAAAGGACAAGATTTGTCAGGTTATTGAAGTTTGTGACCCTATTTGGGTCACAGTTCTGTAAGAAAGTTATAGTTTTAATGTTACACTTCCAGCAAAAGATTTAAACTGAGTTTTCTTTATGTATATAATTCTCACTTGTCACGCGAGTCACATTTTTGGGTCACACGAGTCTTGCTGCATTGGTTCTGTTATTTCTGAAAGTAACCATATTTCAAATCAAATTTTATGCTCATGTGGTAGCTTAATGACCACTGGCCACTTCACAAGAAGTTTTGTCATAAAAGATGTTAAACTTTCTCAGGAAAATTAAGATTAATAACTTCAAGTCAAGAATTTGCAAATGTGACGGTCACACGAGTCACACCAAATAAACCAAAAAATTTGCATTAAGTAATTTAAGCATGTTTTTTTTAGGAAAAGATTGTCAGCATAGAGAATGGCTTAAGGGCATTCTAACACTGTATCAAAATCTTTGAAAAATCATTTTAATTTTAGTAGCCAGCTAATTATATGTGTGACTTGGTCACGCGAGTCACAATGGAATGGCTGATAAGTAAAAAGAGGGCATTTTTTATCAATTTCAACAATAACATCTAAAACGATCCAACAAACTTGTTCCTAATTCAGGTATGCTTTATGCTTAGCTATCTAACAATTTACTTCAATAACAGCAGGACATCATCTTTCATTTGAAGAAAGTTAAAAATCTGAACATCTAAAGATAATTACGTCAACTAATATCTTACTTCTCAACATCCAAGTAATTGTAGCAGCAGTTGCAGTAGCAGTTTCATCACCAACACCATACCCCTTCAAAACAGCTCTTGTTGCAAGGGTACCAGTTATTGATGAGCAAAATGCCTGAAATTTAATGAAATAGTGATTAAAGGGTCTGTTTCAACCTGCATGCTTCATAAGTGTCATGCTCTGGTTGAAACAGACCGTTTACAGCACGTCTTAAATTAGATGTCAACTTGCATTTAATTGTGCGCCACTCCAATCTCTTACAGTATATCTAACTTCAACAACTTTGGCCTCAATCTATAGCAGAGAAGATGCGCTATTATGACAGTATTTCAAAATTGCAAAGCTCGTAAATTGGATTTCCTAAAAGATTCTACAAATTTTGACAACATTGTCTTTGAAGCTATAAATTGATTTTCGGTTCAGAAAAAGACCAGTCATTGAAATACTGATATTATATACTCACAGTTATGTTTGCAACTAATAAAATATAAAAATTTGGGCAAGACACTACCTGACATGATAAATGATGGGTGATTAAACGCCACCTAACACAGTTTCAGTTTCAGTTTTTCATTGACAAATATATCTAAGTACATCTAAGAATACAATATACATTACCTAACTTAAAATAAAACAATTAATATACATACATCATACACAACTACAAAATACACTGCCTGAATAAATTAATAAAGGGAAACATTACAAGACAAGGGATGTAATTAGAGATATTTGTCTAAGGAGGAGCTCTCTAATAGGTAAACTAATCGAGAGAGAGCCCCCCCCCCCATCTAAAAGAAAAAACTGAAAACTAGAGAAAACTTTTAGCTAAAAAAAAAAAACACCTAACACCTAATGTGAGACAGATTTTAGTTAAAATAGCTCAAAAGATCAATGATTTATTTCCCTAATTTCCTTAGGAAGTGACTTTGAGGGGACATTTTAATTGAAATCATGGGCTTATATATATGTATGGTATATATATAATAATGAATAAAGAATGTAAACTCACTCTGCTAATACAAATCAACATTTTCAAAGTTATATACATGTAATTATGTAGTATGACACTGTAATTAACTTTTCCTTTTGAAGATAGATACTGGAATTGGTGCATGTATGGAAAAACTGAAGAAAAACATACAAAACAAACCTGTGCTGTATCCCATGCTTGATATTCTATATAGTCCTCACTGACACTTTCTGGGTAACCTTGGGGTAGGAATATTGTCTAGAAAAAAATATATATATACATAAAATTCTTTAGGGTCATTATGCATTTGTATTATGTGTTGAGAGCAACAAGTAAGCACCTTGAGTTTGGAAAATCTATCGTCTAAATGCAAAAAAATTGAATTTTTTTTGTCATTGTTGACTACAGCCTGGTTTGGACCAGAGTCAAGCAAGAGTCACGCCACGCTACAGTTTTTGGTAAGGCAGTAGCGCAACACAAGCATGGCAGTACATTCAGGCATTGTGCTCACATTCAGATCATAGGAAGAGATTCTAACTTGAGGTAGAGAAGATATTACCATGATCGATGCAAAACAGGAATTTTTTTGAAAATGTAAAAAGAGGGACCACAGAAAAAGTTGTTCCTGGAATGGCATTGGCGACATTGGCCTGATGTCTGAATCAGTACCAAGCCCATCTATCTGCTAGCAGCCACATGTTTTGCTTGAGCTACCTATCAAACAAACAGTCGTCTGTAACATAACAATATTACAATGTTTATTGTTTATTTATGACAATATTGTTTATCTGACTTGAAGCAGATCAAGATTTATAGGGTCTACTGGGGTAAAATGGGTCAACTTGGGGTAAAATGGGTAAGGCAAAAAATATGAATGAATCTATTTTGGAAAAGACTTCATAGACACTACAGTAGGCCTATCTATCTTAAAATGGGTCAACTTGGGGTAAAATGGGTAAGGCAAAAATATGAATGAATCTATTTTGGAAAAGACTTCATAGACACTACAGTAGGTCTATCTATCTATATCTACCGGGTGTCCCAAAAAAAAGTATACAGATTTGGTCAACCCTAACGATCACAATTTAGCATGAATCAATCCAAAATCATTTTAAAATATTACTCGATAGTTAACTTGAACATAGATACCTTGTTTGTTGACATTGGTGCTTTAAGAGTAGAGATATTAATATATATATATATATTAATAGATATATATATATATATAGATATTAATTTGTCCTTTGAAGATTAACATATCTACTCTCAAAGCACCAATGTCAACAAACAAGGTACCAATGTTCAAGTTAACTATCGAGTAATGTTTTAAAAATGATGTCGGATTGATCCATGCTAAATTCTAATCGTTAGGGTTGACCAAATCTGTATACTTTTTTTGGGACACCCAATATATCTATAATACAGATTTTGTCCAGTTACATCTGTTGGGAATAACCCTCCGTCGTGAAGAGGCTAGTTTTGGCTTTTAATTAATGTTGGTGAAGGTTTCCCGTTGGTGAATATAAAATGAATTCTGGATTCGTGGATCTTGATCTTGATCTTGCTGCTGGCTGACCCCCTTTGTTGACGTGGATGGTTTTGGGTTTTGGCGCGAGTGTTTGTTTGAAAAAGAGGGCCTAGGCCTAGGACTAAGTAAGCAAACTCACCGTAAATAAACGACGAATTCTCAACAAAACGTTTCCAGTTGTCCCTTTTCGACTTTCAGTTATGTGAAGTGAGCTTTCAGTTGCGCCGTATGTATCAAAGCCATAGGTTCTTACGAGTTCACTGCCATACTTTTCATCCACATAAACTTTCATCTTTCTGTTTCAGTGTGCTGCCGCTTGGAAACCCTCTGGGCCTAATGCTCCTCCGCATAATCAGAGATGAGTGTGCGAGGGAGACGCCAACTTACAAATCAAATCCTTACTGGTTGCCAAGAGCAGATCCAAATCATATAATTTCACCATAATAACTATGATTTCAAGCTAATCAACGAATCACTTCACTGCTTAATATGGCACTGTGAATGATAATATTCTTTTAACGAAGCTTGACCATTATGGAATAAGAGAAACTGCTTTAACTTGGTTTAACATTCCTTTTATCATTAAACAATCTCCTTCAGTGATGAGTTTTCGTCGCTAACTAAAATTACACCTGTTCTCCGCTAATTATCAAGTCTAAATCTTTTAGCTTTTTTGCATCAATCGATCTCTAACTGTTTGTTTAAGATATATACTTCAAATTGAATAATAGGTTTTTAACATAAGGGGTGCTCTCTCCTCGATTAGTTTATCTATTGAGAGAGCTCCTCCATTAAGAAATTCTTCTCCATACAAATTCCTAACGTTTTTGTAATCTTATTGTTTAAATTGTCGTTTACCTCTGTCATCTTCTGTAGCTTGTCATTATAATCTTTATAAATTGTTGTTAGTTTTTAAAGGATTTTGTATGTAGTTGAATTTTAAAATGAAACTGAACTGAACTGAACTGAACTAAATCAGAAAATAGATTGTTCTTTGTGTTCGTCAGTCTTGAATGTTGAATTTGCTTATCAAATTTTAAAACTCACCAATAAAGTCGGAACACGGTCGACGTCAAAAAAGTCGGAACAAGGAACTCGTCAGAAAAATATCAACACGGCCGACGGAACACGGCAGAAAATGATATTTCCCAGGGGGTAAAGATAGAGCAAATTTATTGGAATGTGCCATCAATTAGCTTACCATTGCCATAGAAGGAAAAAGGGTAATGCTACCCCGTGAAATGAACACGGAACACGGAACAAGGTCGGCGTCACTAAACAAAGAACACGTTAGTAAACTCGTCACTAAAGTCGGAACACGGAAGAAGGAACACGGCAGTGGCACCTATGGGCCTCCGTAATTGTAAAGCTGAAAGTCTTCATCAGCTCCAATGTGTGGTTAATAAAGAAATGAAGAAAGTGAAGATGTGGTTAGATGTTAACCCTAATTTAACCGGGCTTTTTTTGAACTAATATAGCCGGGGGGGGGTGCTTTCCCCCCCCCCCTCTATAAGTCGCCTTAGACACATGGGAAATCATTCAAACCTGGCAAGGGCGTAGTACTAACCATTCTTTACAGATTGGCAGATTTGGGTGTGGCTATCTCATTAGATGACGTCACTATGACGTCATAATGTTGAAAAATGTCAAAATTTATGTTTATCCAGCTAATTCGTTCTAAAAACAGGAAAAATATCATATAATTCGTTATTGTTCATCTTATTAGCAGTCTTATTCATTCTTAATTCAAAAATAATACCTAAAGGGGTTTTTAGACTTTTTTTTTTTTTTTGAAGAAAATGACGAATATTGATGACGTCACAACAACGAAGTGGGTTTTATGACCAAAAATTGATACAAAACTTGCTAAAAATACTTTAAATGTATTGCAAAACGCAAACCTATGCATTTTCTACAACTTCCGCTGGAAAAAGTTTCAAATTTTGCAAAATCTACCCAAAATGGCGGCACATGTTACGTCATCATTTAAAAATGCTGATGTCAGCAAATTCCATTTTTCTTGATAACAAATGAAAGGTCTTTGTTTGCTGATTCTTTTAAGGTATAATAATCAACATTTGAAACTAATTCTGGTTGTAAAAATATCAAAAACATTGATTTTGTCAATACCATCTACCAAATATGGTATTGTCATCTGTCACGTGACTCCCATTGTTCAAAAATTTTATTGTCAAAATGTAGCTAATAGATAATTAGTAATTGTCAGAAAGTTAGAGAGTCATAGCTAATGCCGTTAATAAATGCTCTGCAAAAAACCGACAGGGGGGGTGGAAAACACCCCCCCCCCGGTTAAATTAGGGTTAAGNGCATTTTCCCGCTATTATGACGTCATAGTGACGTCATGGATGTAATGAAGAATAAAAAAAGTGTCCTATTGTGTAGATTTTGTTACTGTGCACCTTTGTACCAAGTCTCAGCCTCATATCTACATTAATCACGAAGTTATGAAGGGGGGCACTTTGTGCCCCCCCCCCCCGGTACTACAAGGGTGCAAAAAGCCCGGTATTAATAGGGTTAACAAATTGTCACTCAATATTGATAAAACCAATTTCATAATGTTTGAGTCTGCTCGGCATTCTGCACAGGAAACTGATAAGATAAAAATTGGAAAAACCTTCCTATCAAACAGACTTGTTATGTCAAATTTCTTGGTACTTGACTGAATTATCTAAAAAATTGGCTAGAACATGCGGTTATGTTTTTCAAAGTAAGACACTTTTTACCATACCTATTAGGCCCTATTAGTGTTTTGGTCTGCCTCTACAACCCTCTGTCTTCACCTTTCCTTCACTATGGAATTCTAATTTGGGGCCTTACTTATGATACTTATATCAAGCCTGTATTTCTGTTACAGATATAGGTTGTAAGGGCAATCTTATTTGAACACTTTACTTCTCCGTCTTCACCGATCTTCTCTGACTTCAAGATTCTAAAGCTGCATGATCTCTTTCAGTTAAAATTGTTTAGTTTTGTGTATGATCGTGTCAATAAGATCTCTCCTCCTTATTTTCATTCTTTCTTTGCATTGGTTGAATCTGTTCATCAACATGGTACAAGGCAAGCTACCAAGAATGATATTTTCATAACTCAGAAAAATGCCCTTCAATGTGGTCTCAGGTCTGTGCGATACTTCGGAGCAAAGTGCTGGAATAGCATTCCCGTTGATCTAAAATGTTCACCATCTGCTTTTAGCTATCGTCGAAAACTCAAAGCCTACTTTTTCGAAAATTAGCATCAATCAAAGTCTTCTAGGGTGGCTCTGCTTTCCGCTCTGGTGGGTGGTGGGTTGCCGTTTTTGGGACTAGCCTCCTTGGGGGTTGGTTGGTTTCTTGATTGGTGTTAGCCTGTCGGGGGCGTTGATTCTCAAGTTGCTTGAGATGTTTTTACTTCAATAAACTTATGTGTTCTAATTCCAGACCCCTCTTTTGCCAAGATTCAGAAAACTGTCCACCCACTCCGTTCTTCTGGTAAGGTTTGGTTCTATTATATTGTATCTCAAATTTGATGTCACTTGAGATTTGCGATAACGCAGAATTATCAATTACCCATGCAAAACACTTCGATTGTTTTTATTCGCGGACATGTTCACGTGACATCTAATTTGAGACAGACTTTAGTTGTTGCATTGGCAGTGTGTGTTATGTACTGGGTTTGTGTTAGTTCATTTAAAAATTCAGCAACTGTGTTTGAATGATTTTTAATAGTTTTGATTGATAACGATATAGTGTAACGGGTAGAAAACGACGTCATGAATAATAAGGGTGATGACTCTAGAGCGACCTTAGCCTGCGTCACAGGCCATATAAGCAGGCTAGAGCGACCTTGCTTATTTCACCCTCGCTCTGGAATGACAAGTTAGTATGGAATTTCGTACCTCGCAGATGAGAACTGGATGCAAAGAATATGAAAGCACTGATGCTTACAACATTCTTTCGAGAGTTCCATTTATGTTACTTGCATAAATAGGCTATTTTCTTTCGGTAGTTCACATATATACAAAATAGTAAGATATTAAGATATAATAAATAAGCTTTTACAAAAAAAGACCAGCTCCATAAAATGTGAAAAACATCCAAGAAGAGCAATAACAAATATAGTAAAGTTAAATATATAATAAATATAATGAAGTGAAATTAGTTAAACAGCAATAACACCTGCTTGCAATAACAAGGCCAGATTTGTAACAATAGCAAAATTTAAAGATTGACACGCTATTTCAAAGCGATTAGCGATCGGAGACAAGAGGAATTCTTTTAAACATTAAATGAAGACAAGCAAAGCCGCAAAAGATGCCTTGAAATCAGTCTAGCTACCAGTGGCATTCTGCACACGAAAAACGAATCTTGAGACAACACATAAGCGTACGAGCGAGGGGGGCTGGGAAGGCGGCAGCCCCCCAAACATTCGAAAAATTTAGGAAAATCTGCCTATTTCGGGCAAAAATTCGCCGTAAGTCGGGCAAAAAATTTCATAAACAATAGACTTTTGATCAGGCAGCCCCCCTAGATATTGTCTTCCCGTACGCTTATGAGACAACATGAATATATAATCAAAGGAAAAGGAAGAAAGATAAATCTAAACATTTACCTCGCAGAATCTATTCATCTAATTCAGAAGCTACGCATCAAGTGTTTAATTTACACCCCCGGGGGGGGGGGGAGGGGTCACTTCCATATATACTGGTACGGGTTGTGCCATTTTTTGGATGCCTTTTTCAGGCAGAAAATAAATTTTAGGCTGTCATTTTTGGTAAAATCATAAATAGCCATAAATTTGGGGTATCATAGATGGTATGTTCATAAATTTTGGGGTATCATTTTCAAAAATTATTCTTGAGAGTAAAGTTTTTGATTTTTTGACCTATTGTATTAAATTTTAGGGTTGTAGCATGGCCTGTAAATTTTGGGGTATGGTTTTTGGAAAATTTAATAAATTTTAGGGTGTGATTTCACATGTCAAAATGGCACACCCCCGTCATTTCCCTATTGAAGTTACCCCCCTCCCCCCGGGCTTACACCAAAAATACACGAGGATTGTAATGCCTACAGTTCAGCTTCTGAATTAGATAGACAAGTTGCTTAGATTTATGCTTCTTCTTTCGATATATTGGATATATTCTTCTTTCGATATATTCGATATATTCTTCTTCCGATATATTACATGGGTATTCCATGTCTTCTCTTACCAACTCCTATTCGCGTGCACAATGCGACAGTTAGCCATACCCGTTTCGGGGCAATTTTTGCGGTTTCGGTCTTCTTGATTTGTAGCTTGAGAGAATTCTCTTTGTCTGTGATCGCTAATGGTTTTGAAAAGGCCACTGACCCTATTGTTGCTGAATCTGCCCTTGTTGCTTGGGATGAAATCGCAAAGTGATTAATGCTGTCATTTCAGCTAATGAAAATCAGTTCACAATAACAACTCAAGTTTATTTACTTTTGAAAAAATTTTCACACAATGTGGGGATGAAATAGTACAGATTTGGTTGTCAACATTTGGACAATGACGTCATGGAGATAAAGGTTTTAATCATATTTTCAAAGTTCAAATTTAAGGTTCACACCACAAAAAATTGATACCATACAAACATGAAGATTTTGATCAACATTATGCTAAAATTTTGAACATAAAATATCCGAAACAAATGCTTACTGGACAGCAAATGGCACTATATAATACCTTTGTTTTCTCTAAACGTTGTACAAATGCACTCGAATTTAATGACTGAAACCAGAACCAGTAACTAGAAAGGATTAAAGCTCTATCTCCTGTTCAAAATCTACTTTTATCGATTCGCAACAATTGTTTTAAACGACAAAGGATTGAACTGTTTTAAGATTACACTGAAAACAAGCAAATACGTACACAAGGCATAGCTCTACAAATTTGCTAAAATTAAAGCCTGGTTTCCATTTGGACCTTGAGGACGTTGTGAAAAATAAAACGACTGGGTTGTTTCAGTCGTAGTCGTCGAGCCTGGTTTCCACTCGATCTTTTGAGTCGTTTGGTGTCGTTTGGATCGCTAGGGTCGCAGGAAAACGTGTTTCCTCTCGGTCATTTGAGTCGTTAAGCCTATTTCACATCAGGTAGCTACCGCTGGAGTCATAAGCGTAGGGGAAGATAAAATCTGGGGGGGGCTGCCCGATAAAATTCCATTGTTTACCAAACTTTTTGCCCAACTTAAACTGGATTTTGCCCGAAAAAGGCTGATCTTGGTAGATTTTTCCAACGTTGGGGGAGCTGCAGCCCCCCCAGCCCCACTGGCTCCTACGCCTATGGCTGGAGTCACTGGTGTGGCTGGAATCGTTGGAAACGAACGACTCACAAGACCCAACAGACTCCATTTGAATAGGAGAAATAATAGTGGATCGTTTGATTCGTTGAAATGAAATGATTTTATTTTTGCAGTTCACATTCATTCATTTCGATCTTTTGAGTATATGGTTACAATGACTCCAACTACCCAAGCGACTCTAGCAACTGCAACAACTTAATGTGAACCAGAGCCTTATCATTTTTCACAACGACCCAAACGACTAAGTGCAAACCAGGCTATAGTTAAAAAGACAAAACGCCCGATTCCACGTTATTGTTATGTTTCCATTGTGTTTTGCTGCTATACAAAGTTATCAATTTGGCGTTGAACACTTGAGTCATGAATATAATGCAAATCGACAAGATGAAACAAAATGTTTCAGCTAGTTCGATGGTGCTCGATAAACACGCAATCATTTTGCTGGATAAGAAAATCGCACACTGATTCTAAACATACTGTTTCCTCGTCTAGCCATGGCTTAAGCACAATTAGAGCTGGCTTTCAAGGACCAACGCACTTCCAAAATCTCTTCAGCTTGAGGCAGTCCTTCTCGCCGCAATGGACACTATATCAAATGTTCAAACTTCAGTTTCTTGTTTGACACTTGATCTTGATTTGAAGTGCAGCAAAACTACAGATTCCTCATCAGGTATGTTGTTGTGGCCTTTCTTGCCACGAAATAACACTTGCTTATTGAATAATGGCTTCGTATCACCTTTACTGAGTGATAACGTCGATGAATTTGTTTTTGTTGATCTTGAATCAGAATTTTTATCACCATGATGGGACTTGTCCTTCCTGGTGGTCCTCGCAGAGCTTCTCGGAGACTTCATTTTTCGGTAATTCTTAACTCCAGTTGAAGAGTTTGCGTCTTTTTCTATACCTAGGAATTTAAGCCATTCTTTCCTGACATCTCGTGATCTTGCGCAGTAGAAAACAAATATAAAGAATCCTTGGAGAGAATTTAGGACGCAGAATATCACTTGAAAAGTGAATGTCAAAACACCAACAGCAAATAGGCCGACAATCCAAGTTGTTCCCATCAGAATTGAGCACGCCACAGCGATTCGTATTTTCGTGATGTTGCTCATTTGGACACTCTTGGAAACGGTTGATTCCTTCATTAAAGATTTAAACACCAAGGCAAGGATAACTAGATTGACGACCATTATTAGGAGCATGGGCAGCAAATATGAGAGGTAGAATGGCAGGCCTGAAACTATGCATCTACGGATATGAAGAAAAATTGTATTCAGACATTGAGGAACAAATAGCTAAAAACAAGTACTAACTGAACAGCACATTTGTACTGTTTTTGAATAATTCGAGGAAAAGCTATTTGGCTAATAACAACATTTTGAAAGAAGTCAAGCATAAAAAGCTATGAGATATACAGGGTGTCCCAAAAAAATTGTGCCCCATTTACCTGCAGATTGTGACGAAACGGAAAAAGATCCTTGCCAAACCTGTGAATGATGTTGCTCTTCAGATGTTCAAATAACATTTGCTACCAATCCCATAAGAATCCATTGAAAAATGATGGAGCTATGATCTTCAGAAGACCAAATTTGTCTAATGACTGAAACCAGCGGTCGGCCATTTTGTCTTACTATTTTGCAGCGATAAACAGCTTCATTGATGAACCCAAACAGAATTTTCCAATGCCATAACTCTCGCAAAAATCCAAATAATCATCAAGGAGTTCATTGACATTTTTGCGAGAGGTAAGAAATTGGGGGCTGTTTCAGTTCATCCACGAAGCTGTTTATCGCTGCAAAATAGTAAGACAAAATGGCCGACCGCTGGTTTCAGTCATCAGACAAATTTGGTCTTCTGAAGATCATAGCTCGATCATTTTTCAACGGATTTTTACGGGAATGGTAGCAAACTTTAATTTAACATCTGAAGAGAAAGATCATCCAACAATTTAGCAAGAATCTTTTTCCAGTTCGTCACAATCTTCAGGTAAACGGGGCACAATTTTTTTGGGACACCCTGTATATAAAATTTAAGTTGAAGTCCCATTGAGATGAAGGACTCCAAAATTTACAAATTGGTTCCCTTGTTTTTGAGATATGATGTTTCAAACAGTGGATATATTTTTGACTCACCAGGTATACTATAAAAATATTTTAAGCTGATTGATTGCTGTATCTTCTCTTCAAAATGTTTTGAAACCATCACTTTGCAATGCTTCTTATGCCTAACGAAAAGCAGTTTTGAAGCATACCAATCTAGTTTTGGAAGTTTACTCAAATTATATTGCAAGCCTATTAAGATTCCAACGAAACTCCTGGTAGTCTTAGCAAGTGTTTATTTCAAGGACAACATTCGGTATACCAATCAGTATGTGTAAATCTTCATGAACCAAAGAGCAACAAGAATTACGTAAATAATTTACAACCAGTCGTCATTATAACCTTAAACACGATCTGCATTTTCTAGTAAATGTAATAACATAGATATTTATCAATCTAGCAAATGAATTAAATTAGTGCCTGTATCAACAACAATACTTTAGACAAAGCTTTGCTATTAGAATTCACAAAGATACCGGGTGAGCAAAAGAAACAATTTCCGTTTGACAGGCCACCGCTCGCTGGGTATCAAGGCAATAGTATTGGTAAATGTATTATTGCGTATAGGTCATGCTTAAATAAAGTTTAAAATTTGCCTAATTGAAATCGACATCTCCGTTCTGAAATTATGAGGGATTTTCTCGAGAAAGCCCCTTTAAGAAACTTATAAAAACGACATAAAATCACAATCAAGTTTCCCTAATATTTCTGCCTTACAGCAATGACTTCTACATGCTTTAGAAGGTGTTATGCCTTTGGGAGGATGAAAATGCCATCCCTAGGAGCATACAAAATTTTTCCGAGTGATTTCATCCTCCCAAGAGGATAACACGTGCTAAAATGTGTTCAAGTCATTGCTGTAACGCAATAAAAATTTGATCTTGATTGTAGGCCTCTTTTAAAGGTTTCTTGAAGGGGATTTTTCGAGAAAATCCCTCATAATTTCAGAACGGAGTGGCTGTCACGACAAGAACGGAGTGGCCGAACTTCAGTCAATTAAATTCTAAAGCCAATTTAAAAATGTTCACTATTTAATAATATGTTTGCCAACATTATGGTCGTGATATCCAGGGAGCTCTGGCCTTTCAAACGGGAATTGCCTTTACTCACCCGGTAGAAACATTACATTGTAAAAAAACTTACATCAACTTGCCATCAACCAATTTCCCATAAGCATTCATCTTTGAAATTCCAGCTGTTACACTGACGATTAAAAGTGGCAGTCCTATTTGAAAAGAAATAACAACAAAAAATAAGCAACAAGGCATCCAACATTTTCTGTTGGCATCCATCAGACATGATACTCAAATCTGTCTCATACTAGAACTCAGAAGAAAATGTCTACGAATAAAAAAATAACTAGTTTTGCAGAAGTAAGTTTTGAGATATATCTGTTGTCTGTACATGCGGGCTGTAATTCTTTAACTGTATACAAAGATATTGATAAAGATAAAATATATAGCCTTCAATATTACAATTAGGCTTTTCGGGCATAACCCTTCATCAGTGACCAATGTGTCATCACAAATCTCCACAGACATCGGATATGAGAAAGACCTTCAATGTTAGAACAAACTCGTACAAATCACACTTCGGCCCTCTAAAAGCGCTATCGACTCAAGCTTTCACGCAAAAAAAATGTGAATTCACGCATCACTCACATACGTGCAAAGATATCATAAAAACCTAAAAGTTCAGCAGCCAATTTAAAAAATGACGCAATCTATCTTGAAAAACTAGCGTTTTCAGGCGTCACGCCCAAAGCTCATTCGCTGTTCACTCAAAAGTCACAGGGGGCCAAACCACAGTTTCTACCTATTCCAGCTAAAATTTGTAAAAACAAACATGTGATTGGAAAATAATTCTCTCTGGAAGGTAATACCTAACGACTATGGATTCTGGCTTTCCTGTAGGAAATTGTGGCACAATGCTGTCTGAAAGAAAGTGTGAGGGTTGACTCAACTGCGGGAAAGAGATAACTATAAATCGACTCACCCCATGCAAATATGTTGCTTTTGAGAATGAATCGTGGCCGAGTACTGTTGGTTATCTTCACCAAACACAGATATAAATTGAAGCCTTCAACGGCCATCCAACAAAATGAAGACAGAATGAAGAAATGTATCAGGGCTCCAAACACTTTACAAGTTGTCCTTTCTTTAGCTTGTACCCCAGCCAGGAACGCGATGAGTGCCAGCATCAGTGATACACAAAGGCACATCAAAATCTTTGGTGGCTGCTTCTTTCTAAGATTTCTGTGAGACGAAAATTCATAATACTAATGAAAATTTTTGAAAGTTGTTGAAAAGCCTACCGAATTCTGATTAACATTAAAAATATTAAAAAACTCCCTAAATGAAAGTCTAAACATAACTTTAGAGCCAAAACCAAATCCTGTGGAAAATAGCAATGCTATGTGGTACCTTGATATTTGTGTTAGATAAACTTTGCTAAGACGTGCCTGGTAAATGGCTATCCATATTCCTTGTACGTATATGGCTACGGCTATGGCTAAATTAAGTTGGTAATTTCAAATGTTAACAAATTTCTTTGCTTAGCCATCCATATTTCTTTTACATGACATCTAAATTCCTAGATGCCAAAACTGGTACAATATAGACAAAGTGGAAAAAGTAATGAAAATACAAAATCAAAATGTTTTCAGAGCAATAAAAAATAATTAAATATTGGTGAATGTTTGGTGGCTACAGTAGGAAAGAGTGAGCACTTTAAAATCTTACAAGACAATAAAATGGCCCAAACGAGCCTTGCTCCAACGGTGTAGTCAGTTAGCAGTAGCGCCGCCAGGAAATCGAAGACCAACGAGCTTGAACTTACCACACGCTTTCAAATTTTTCCGAATACAGCATATATCTTACCGGAACCATGTAAATCTTACCTAAACATTGCATATGTCACAAATGTTACAAGCAAGCATGCCAATGATATACCACATCCAACATAAGTGATAATACTCAATGAATGTTTCTCAGCTTTAGATAAAGGAGCTCTCTGTTGATCAACTTCAATTAATACAGCGAAGTTTGTCATGTGGTCGCATCGGCATTTGTAGTAGCCATCAGATGTGCCATTATTTCTACAGCCTCTGGAAGACCAATCACCATTTCCTCCTATTATGTGGAAAAGATACAATGTTGTTAAAGCATGTTCTGAGGTTTTCATTGAAGGTTAAAATATTTTGTAGGTCAAAAGCTAAAGGTCAAATGTCGGAGATCAGAAAGGTCAAAAGTTAGGGTCAACAGGCAAGAAACAAGAACCAAAAGACAGTTAAAGCATGATTTAGCAACACTTTGGCAATTTTTGAATGATTTTTCTAATAAACCCTAAAGCAACACTTTACAACGAGCTCGGCAAACTTAGAAACTGCTCGATTTAGCAGTAATGCACAAAATCTATCGATTATATTCTTGCAATAAGTTACAAGATTAATCATCATCTTGGCACAAAAAGAACTCAAGGATTTCTGATATGAAGAAAATTTATCAGTTCTATATTTGCAACCTTTTTAAAGAAAATACTTGGACTGGTTGCAGGAAAACATGCCTGTATGCACTATCCAGAAGTTGTGATTCTCTCTGTTGTCAACTAGAGAACGTATCTTTCCTGTCAGCTATGAGATCTTCAAGTATATATTTACTTACCTTTGGCACTAAAATCCCAGAACACACAAAGATTTTTCAAAGAATCACTGGATTGCTTTATTGGCAAGAATCTCAATAGAATTTCGTCTGTTGAACTTAGGTTCTGCAATTTCACACCACCAAATGAAGCTGATATCACTTTGCTGTTGACAAATTTTCTAATTCCTCCTCTTTGCAAACGTAGTTTTTCCTGTGCTGGTCTTGAGCCGATGAAAAGTTTACTATTCTTGTACAGAAAACTTGTTAGTCGAACTATTCCAGATTTTGACAACACGGATGCAGCTCCTATTGTTCCTGCCGGAATAAAGACATATGCGGATCGAATTAAATGTGCTCCTGATGTGGCATTTGATGCAATCCCCAATTGACTACCTCCACTGAAGGCATTAGTGTCAGCTGTTATAAGAATTCCAGTGCTTTGATTTGAATCAAGCAGTGCTGCGCTGAAGACAAGATTATCTTGATTTAGAGTGACGAACGAATCATTGAGGACCATTTTATCTGCCATTTGTTGCAATGAATTCAGGATCCTGGAAAAAAGGCCAATTAAATTAATTTAGAGCACAAGGGTTTTCAACTGGGGGAAGAGTAGTTTTAGAGTAACTTTGTTAATAGAAAATTTAAAATTCTAACACACAGAAATGAAGGCATTGTAAAGGTTGAAGAAATTACGAAAAATTACAAGCAATTTTTTCAGCTTTCTGCTTCAGAATGATGTCAATTGCATCCCCATTATCTAAGAAACTTAAATAATCAGATATATATACTTTTACAGGGATAAATATTTGCTGTCTATTCCCTAGAGGATGTTGATGATTGCTGTCAATATTATGAAGCATCTTACATATGCCAGTATTTGGTGGATATCTATAGTTCTTTTTGAAGCATTTTCAAAAGCAGTCCCCCGAAAACTCGCCCGTAACTCTTTTTTTTTTCTTATATATTCCATAAAAATTTACAAGACATATTACTTCTACTATACACTACAATCTACTTTAAAAACACTACAGGAACGATACCCCAGGGAGCAAAATACTATGACTACCCCAGGGCCAATACATAGAAAGAGTTACATAAATCAGGACTTTACAAAATGGGACTCTACAAAAACGTACTTGGACTTGGTGGTTGAGTGTGGTATAGAATGTAAATAATCTCAAACAAATCGACCAGTTTTGTGGATGTACTGCAGAGTCAGCTCGAGTATATTTCTATTGAGGTCGTTAGGAAGGCCTTCATCACCATATAATAAGAGTTGCGTCAGAACCTCGTTTGAAAGATTATTATACCCAAATGGTCGAATTATCGCATGAACTCCAGCGAGAAGGTTTTGACGTTGAATATCAAAAACTGGGCAAAGCAACAAAAAGTGTTCCATAGTCTCAATACCGTCGTTCGTAGGGCACATTGGATTTATGGTATCCCTAAAATTGTGCTTGAATTTATGAAACTTTAATTTGCTAAGACCAGCCCTAAGTTGAGTAAGATATGATAAACCTAAGGGGTCATGAATCCCAAAGACAGATTTTGCTGGAGGGCGAATTTTGGCTAGCAGCTTTGTCTTAAAAACAGCTACAGATGGTGCAAATCTAATCTCTGGACCTAGTTCATTCCATTCAGATAGATAATCGGGGTAGAAGCTTGATTTGAATTTTTCTGTTCTTGCCTTTATTCGCCCTATGGCATCCTGCTTGCGTAGAGAGTATTGCGATTGCTGAATTTCAGGAATTGGATCCATTGTATATTCAGGGGTTAGATTATTTGTAATTTTGTACAACAGCGTGAGACGTCTACTCCACCTACGGGAATTTAGCGATTCCCAGCCAAGCTCTGCATACAGCTTATCTCGTGATGTTCCTCTCCATGTTCCCGTTACAGCTAGAGCAGCAGAATACTGAACGGATTCTAACTTTTCCATTAAATTTGGTAAAATGATATTTTGACTAAAGCCACATACCTTCGCTGGAATATGGTAGATAACATCCCCGTAGTCAAGATGGGGTCGCACATAGAGCTTATATAATTCGTTTATAGTATGCCTGGGCAGATACTTGGAGAGATATTTCAACAAACCAACACCCTTTCTTGTTTCAGAGATAGCTGATTTAATATGAGCAGAAAAAGAAAGCTTCGAGTCCAGGATAATTCCTAGATGTTTATGTTCATCTACTTTCATCACTGGTATATTGTTAAAATGAATGTCTGGATGGTTAATTTTATTTTTATTCTTCGAAAATATTAATTCGACAGCTTGNTAAATTTGGTAAAATGATATTTTGACTAAAGCCACATACCTTCGCTGGAATATGGTAGATAACATCCCCGTAGTCAAGATGGGGTCGCACATAGAGCTTATATAATTCGTTTATAGTATGCCTGGGCAGATACTTGGAGAGATATTTCAACAAACCAACACCCTTTCTTGTTTCAGAGATAGCTGATTTAATATGAGCAGAAAAAGAAAGCTTCGAGTCCAGGATAATTCCTAGATGTTTATGTTCATCTACTTTCATCACTGGTATATTGTTAAAATGAATGTCTGGATGGTTAATTTTATTTTTATTCTTCGAAAATATTAATTCGACAGCTTGCTTTTGCGGATCAGGATTAAATGACATCTTCCAGTCATGAGCCCACTGTCTTATCAACTCAAAATCATGATTCATGTCATTAGCAGCTGTATTTGGATCTTGAACTACTGTGAACAACGATGTATCATCAGCAAAGAGCTTAAAATTGCACTTCAAGTTTGCAGTTAGATCATTTATATAAACAAGGAAAAACAAGGGTCCTAAAATAGAACCCTGGGGTACTCCTGCTGAAATATCTCCCCAAATAGAACTCTTTCCATTCAGAACAGTTCGCTGTTTTCAATCTTTAAGAAAACTTTCGATGAGAGAAAGAAGTTTTTTTGAGACACCACATCGTTTCAACTTATAAATTAGACCATCATGCCATGCCCTGTCAAATGCTTTAGAAATATCGAGATACACAGAGCGAACATCAAGAGGAGGATTGCAATCGAGTGCTTCGAAAATCGTGTGCGTTATGGAGATTAGTTGGTTGACTGTTGAGTCACCGGGACGAAAACTAGATTGATTGGGGTTTAGAAGCTTACATGAAATAAGATGAGAGTATAAGGAATCGTACATGAGTTTTTCAAGTATTTTTCCAAAAATTTGTCCAAAGAGAGATTGGGCGATAGCCCGTAACTCTAGAATGGAATGGTTATTTAAAGACAATGCCACAACTAAGTTAGTCTTTCCAATATAAAACGATCTTTCATTGAAATAGATGCAGTTTTGCATTTGTCTCAACTTCTTTGAAGCACAATTTTATGCTGTTGATACCTTTTCGAACTCGATGCCACATTTTGAGATTTAAAAAACACCTTCCGATCAATTTCCATAACATTGCTTACAGCTGCAAGGACATTCTCAGCAACCTGAAACAGAATAGGAGTGAGAAGTAAATTGATTCAGTCTTTACACTGGGAAGATAAATTGAAGTCGTGATTTATTGATGCAGGTGCAAATAACTACCGTAAAAATCGCATATAGGCTGCTCCTTTTCCATAATTTTCTCTCCTCCATGAAAAGGGTTGTGGCCTATATGCAGAATAAAACAGTGAAGAAGACAGCATTATCTCCACATCTCCAAAAAGGTCGGTCTAAAATTCTATGACCTATTTCTTTGAATTGAGTGGCTTGAAAGAAGCTTTATGTACTTTTCTATAATTCTACCGTTGGATTTTCCCAAAATCTTGAATTAGATTTGGAACATATGCTGAAGATGACCAGCTCTTGAAAATTGGTACTAGATCCCACCTAAAATCCCACGTATAAGCCGCACCATCTGTCCGTATTTTGAACTCCTATAAAAAAGGTATGCGGCCTGCATATCTGGATTCAAACAGTAAAGACGGAGAGACAATTAAAAAAATAGTGACGCTACTGTGGAAGAGTACTATTCCCGAAATCCAGCAGAAGGATGAACGAATAAAGTACCAATTTACTAAGACCAAACCTGCAAAGACGGCAAAACTATTGCTACAAGGATTCACAAATTTTAGTCATACCAAGAGAGTGGAGAATTTGTTGATTGTATATAAATTTTCTGGTAAATTGACTCCTTCAAAAGTTCCAATGACCTTTTGCACAGATGGAATTTTATAAAATTGTTCAATCTCAGAATCCTCCAAAACAGGCCTAAAACCCTTGATCAAATTTGACCACATTTTAGCACGGCGATAAAAAAAATATCTGAAAACGATTTACAAAAATTGCCAAATGAAAAGAATAGTAAGGGTGGCCCTGTATCTACACAAGAGAATGCATAGGCAATAAGATAGCCTGATTAAATTTCATTTCTATCGCTGTGGAGCTTAAATGCTGGAAAATTTGATCCAGAAGATTCTGCCTGTTTTGAACGATTCTGAGATAAGACATTTTAATAAAATCACTTGTAACTCGGGACAAATATGACCGATTTTAACTAACTAAATTTTGTTATCTAAGTTGACATTTTACCAATATAATGATGATCAGTTTTAAGGAATTTGATGAGTAGCTAGCAAACTACAGGCTTGCAAACGTTTTAACTTTTTTGACTTGCCTGGTATCTTACAACAATGATCTTAGGGGGAGGAAGATATGGCCTAGTTTTAATTGCTGCTGCTTTGCTGCTTGAAAGAAAATATTATATTGGAAACACTACATTTTTGGCTGTTTCAACACGTTTTGTCTAAGATTGTATGTACTATCTAAGAGTTGACGGAACAGCTGTTCTATCATTGCATAGACAAATTGGACGGCATTGAAAATCCTTCGCACCTTGACTGATATGTATTCTCCAGTTTGCACAATATTTTTGATACTCCTCGCTGTGAAACCAACGTCAGATTTAGAACTGTTATTCGCTGCAGCCTTCGTAGCATGAGCAAGCATCTCTGAAACTTCCACAACATTGTTTGAATTAACAGATACCTAAAAGTAAAACGAAGTGACTTGAATTATCCACACTATCTATATTGCTAGTGTGCGTTGAACAACATACTTAAATCACCAAGACACCAATAGCAAGACTTGAATCAATGACAACGAGCTGTGTAAAAAGTGAGACTCCTGAGGGGCACTCACTTATATTCACTGAAAGGTACCTGCCCCTCACAAGGTTGGGTTTTCCAAGGGGGAATTCTCTAAAACAGGGTGTGATTTTCGCAGAAATTTACTTAAAATTGTTCTCAACGAGAAATTTCTCGAAATTCTATTGTTGAAAGGGTATTCCGACATTATAAAAGTGGGTTGGTTAACCGTCACATCATCTTAGTCATGGGTCGGTCATCAAAACTCGGGGGCCACTTTTGTACAAGTTTGAGTCAAGTACCACAGTCCGGGGTGTGACTATGTTTGAACCATTTTCCTGCTGAATTCGAATAGGTAACTGACTGCATAATAAGGTAATGACGGTGATTTTTTCATACAACTGGATTTGTTGGGATAATTCAGGGATTCTTCTTGAAAACTAAAGGATTGTTTGTTGGCAAAAGTGTATGAGATACTTATAGATCGATATGCTCCACGAGCTTAACTGTAGTGAATTTTAAAAACAAGCGTCTTATTTAAATAGGAAAAACGAATTTTCACCAGCAATAACGCGCTCGAACCATGTTGCATATGAAGGTATAATTTCTCCTTCCTCCGGGTTTAAAATTTGTATAAGTAGGCAAGTATCGTCTTCCTCCCTCTTTCTTGTTCTTGGTAAGACTCCATAATGATACATAAAGACACAAAGACGACTTAATGTGCTATTCACTTGTTTATTTGCGGTGCTTCACTTGTTTCTTTGTGGTACACATTGCTCAACTACTGGTCGAAAAAAGTGAGGTCATTCATGATTTCAAAGAACGCAGAGAAACGAGGGGTACATCACTCGTTTGAAAAGAGTCAACGACAATTTCGATTACAAAAGGACTTTTGTGATGTTCTAGGGGTTTTTATGCAGACAAAAGAATTTTTGCCAGATTCGTACGACATTTCTATGGAGTGATATGCCCTTCGTAGATGAACAAGAGATTCAGGTGACAAGTCGAAGTAGATTTTCGAATGCATACTAATCACTGAGAAGAAATAAAATATGAAATACTAACATGCGAAAGATATTCCAAAGAGACGATCCTTTGTGGACACCGTGTCATGTTAGCAGGCATCCATCGGCTACCAACGGTAGCATCCCAAACGCATTTTCTTGAAGCATTGGCTATCTGCAATGCGCTTGGAGAACTTTCTTGATATGGGCAACGTTGTGATGCTGTACTTCCTATCAGCGTAGTTGGCCAGTTAATAGCATCCTTTCTATCCGTGTGTTGGCTTATTGAAGGCTCACAGCAATCTAAAGAAATAAACATCGATCTTTTAGTCATTTTAGAAAAAATTCCACATGATAAAAAACTTTTAAAATTGCGAGGTTATAAAGACTAATAAAAAACTAGATTGCAGTCGCATCATCGAACTATACTTTCCAATACTTTGTTTCTTCTTCTGCTATGTTTAAAGTTAAAAATTTGCAACTTTATCGAGGCAAGTCTTGTCAAATTCACTTTCTCCCTAACCTCTGCCCATCGAACGGTAACAGAGCGATCGATTTTCGAACGTTTTCGCCAGCTTGCCTCTCTCTGGTTTGCACAGAATGTACAAAGGGATCCCCCGTCTCTGAGTCGATGAAGTAAACCGAAAAATTGCACCCTGTGGCCTGACAGGGGGTCTCTGTGTACTTTCTGTGCAAACCAGAGAGAGGCAAGCTGGCGAAAACGTTCGAAAATCGATCGCTCTGTTACCGTTCGATGGGCAGAGGTTAGGGAGAAAGTGAATTTGACAAGACTTGCCTCGATAAAGTTGCAAATTTTTAACTTTAAACATAGCAGAAGAAGAAACAAAGTATTGGAAAGTATAGTTCGATGATTGAGGAACATTTTCATATGCTGTAGCAGAGATTGGGGCTGGGATGCCGGATTGCGAGCGAAGACAAAACAGTTTATTGGATTCAGCTGAAGATGAAGTTTCACTCCTTGTATTATTGTTACAACATTAGCTTTCAACTTTCATTTCGATTATCGCATTCGAACAATTACGCAGTACAGAAGTCAATAAAGGAAGACACAACACAGACGTGGAGAGGTGCAACAAATAAAACACAAAGGTATTACAATTGATTATTTTAAATTTTGAACTTGTTATCTTCAAGTCAACCTCTTGGGCCTCCTGTGATGTAATCAGTCTCGGTCGAGATCTCATAGTAAAGAATTGGCCGGCGATATAGCGTCAGAAGAAACTGATTAATCTAACCCTATTGTGGTTGGGCTATCTGACATGTCCTATTCTGGCTAAGCGGCAAAAACTCCCCTCCAACCTAAATCTTGAATGGTGGTAGGTAGCGCAACCCAGTTTGGTCTACTAATAGCTATATGCATTAGCTTTCAAAGATATGAAAGTGATCTAAAATTTGATTTTTTCTTTATGTGGTCAAGAAAACTGGCAAAATCTGCCAAAACCAGGCAAAATTCAATAAATCCTATCTGGGGCACAATCTCCATACAAACATAGCATTTACGACAGACTACCTCAAACAACACTCTTCTGCAAGTTTGTATCATCTCCCTCCCCCTCATTTGCTAAAATATTTTAATGGAATTTCACAGGAAGTTGCACAATAGAAGTTGCACAGATAGCTGCTGAAAATAAAAAAGTTTCAGTAGTAGCAACTTTCTCCTCGTGGAGAAGTGGAGTATAAACAAAATCTACAAGGGAGGGGGGCAGCCAAAATAGGGCTAATTTTGCAATAGTTTGCTGCACATATAAATTACCAACAAAAGTGTTAATTGTTTATGTTCGCAAAAAAACACTATCAACAGTTTTCCTATAATACTTTATTACTTTCCTTAAAAATGCAACCTTTAGAAATTATTGAGGGGTCTCGGGCTCATCTGCTTTCTTTCGAAGTTTTATAATTCACATCTGTGGTTTTGGAGAGGATGTGACAAATTTCTATGACTGATGGATAACTTAGTGAATAGCCTTTATTGAGAGTTTTTAGCATATACAAAACAGATACTTACCAAAGGAAATAACCCGCATTTCGGTCCCTCGATGGATCCAGCCCCTTAATTGTTCTCTAATGGGTTTCAATTTACTGCAGATGTTCATTCGACCAGATACATTCAATCCACGGAATGTCGCATCAATGACATATGCATTCCTGAGAGGATAAGATATATTTATCTTTATACATAGTGAACATAATAGCAAATAATGTTCCGTTATTGCAGTACAACAACAGCAACAGAGCGATAGAAAATAACGCTAAAGATGGCGGCCACGCAAAGCATGCTGGTAAAAATCTCCCTGACAACCACCTAACGACATAAAATGCTGGTCTGCCGTTTCGACTAGCTAGCTGTGGCAAAGTTTAGAACAAGTAATCAATGTATACAAATAGGAAAATTTTGTAATTCGAGCGCGATTCTTTAATTAAAACTTCAATTCGAATCAAAACTTTACTTTTCTGCTTTGGAAAGGTTTCCTTTGGAACCATGTTGCATTCGAATTCAAGGTCGATTCGAATTCAAGCTAACTAGTCAAAACGGCAGACCAAAATGCTGATGTCGTTAGGTGGTCGTCAGGGAGCTTTTTACCAGCATGCTTTTCAGCAAAATACAACAGAGTCTTTGGAGACGCCATCTTTAGCGTTATTGTCTATTGCATTGAACAGAATGTCTGATCATGTCATAGCATCAGGCTGAGGCTTGGAGTCAAGGAAAATTAAAGTTCAATAATCAATAGCAGGGCATGAAAAAATATTTTCCTTCTTGCGACCAGACCAAAATCATGTTTAAATTTCCTGCACGAAGAAGCAATGAAAACATACCCCTACCATGGGAAAAATGGTTTCACCTTGCACTCATCACCTTCCAAAACAGCACTCTGAATACACTGCGATGTATGGCTACTTATTATTTAGGTAAATAATTTGTGATACATTGAAATGATAGCAAATAAACTAATGCCCATATTTATTAATAATGGATGTGGATAAAGTTGGGGCCCAATAAAAGACACTTATAATTTCTAGAGTGAAGAATAGGAAAGTCAAGCTCTTTAGTAATCACATATTTGTTAAATATAATATGAATATAAATATTACATGAGATAATATCTGAATATGTTACCGTTGCCGTTACCGTTGCTTGTCTTAAAACTTGTTTTCATCGTTATGAGCAATTGAGAAACATAGATTGATATATTTTGAATATTTATATATCTATATATCTATATATCTATATCTATATCTATATCTATATATATCTATATCTATATCTATATATATATATATATATATATATGTTAAAACGAGAAAAAGTCTGTGCACCGTTAGATATAGACTGAAGAGTCCGCTTGAACGGACGAAACTAGTAGCGTTATAAAGTTGTAGTTACTTGAAGTTCTGAGTCATTTCTGTGTTTTACTCTATATATATATTGAGTAATATGAGTTGCTCTGAAGATGCCCTAGTGGGTGAAACTAGTCAGCACTGAAATAAAGATTAAAAAGCGCAAAAAGACCAAATTGATGCCTGTTTTCTTGGAATGGTTAGGCCCTCTTCAACCGTACACTATTGATATATGAACAAGGATATATTTTGAAATTTTACTGANATATATATATATATATATATATATATATATGTTAAAACGAGAAAAAGTCTGTGCACCGTTAGATATAGACTGAAGAGTCCGCTTGAACGGACGAAACTAGTAGCGTTATAAAGTTGTAGTTACTTGAAGTTCTGAGTCATTTCTGTGTTTTACTCTATATATATATTGAGTAATATGAGTTGCTCTGAAGATGCCCTAGTGGGTGAAACTAGTCAGCACTGAAATAAAGATTAAAAAGCGCAAAAAGACCAAATTGATGCCTGTTTTCTTGGAATGGTTAGGCCCTCTTCAACCGTACACTATTGATATATGAACAAGGATATATTTTGAAATTTTACTGAAGGATATTTCAAATGAAAAATTTCCTGTGACCGCCCGGTCACATGGTCGGGTGGGTTTTCATGCCCTGATCAATAGGTTCTCCATATAATACGCGATTGGGCCTCATGTAGGAGGCTAAAGTAACCTGTTTTTATCATATCTGAACCAATTGAGATTTAACAGGAAATTGCAACTTTGAAAAATTTTTGAGAAGACGGATTTACAGGTTGAAAACTCTCGTTACCCTTTGGCGAAATTGCAAAATAATCTGTTTTCAATCATTTTATTTCCAGTTTTCGGACGCAAAACAAAGACAATTATTTTTGCTACACCGTTTCAAGATTTTTAAGGAAGAGCCTCAAAGCAAAAATTGGCTATTGTATAGAACTTCAAAGTAAAGTAACCTATTGACAGGACAAAGAAATCTAAATGGAGGATAGATCTTTCACATCATTAGTGTTTGGTACGAAAGGAAAAATAGCAAAGGAATTTAAATGTTTCACAAGCACTTGGTGAAGAAAATTTCATCGAAACGGCTCAAAAAAATACAGTGAAATGTTATTGATGACGAGAACGAACCCTTTTTTCACCTTTTACGTTCAATGTTATGCGGTTATTAAACGAATACGAGGTCAATGCTGGAAAGTATTCGGACGGCAATTTTAAAAGTGGCATAAAATCACGACCAAATTTTCCAAATAGGTTTGCCTTACAGCAATGACTAGTGCATGTTTTAGCAGGTGTTATCCTTTTGGGAGGAGGAAAGTGCCACCCCTTGGAACATGACAACATTATTCTCGGAGATTTTATCCTCCCAAGAGGATAACACGTGCTAAAACATGTGAAAGTCATTGCTGTAAGGAAGAAATATTTCGAAAATTTGCTCATGATTTTAGGCCTGTTTTGAAGGTTTCTTAAAGGGGCTTTCTCCAGAAGATCGCTCATTATTTCACAACGGAGTGGCCGATGTCGGTCAGGTAAATTTTAAACCATATTTGAACATGTCACCCATTAAATAAAATATTTGTCAATATCACCGTGTTGATATCCAGGGCATCGTTTTGATGGCCTTTCAAACGGGGATTGTTTTTTCCAACTTACCCGGTAAAGTGTATGCAAATGACAAGGATACTTTTCATTCGAGAGCTCAACAAGTGCAAAATAAATTACATAAACATTATCAAAATTGATTTAAATTCACCAAGAAGGTGGGGGATTGGAAATTTTTTCAGATTAATTGGATGATATTCAAACAGTGGCTACAGGATTTTATTCGTCCGTTAGCCTTCAAAACAAATCTATCTTATTGATCCTTCTTTGAGGTTTTTCCAACTGGCAAATGTTAGAGTTTGCTATTTTCTTCCAAAGGCTTTACTATATGGCATAACAAGGACAGATTTCGTAACACAATAGCAACAGTTGCCTTTGATTGACACCGCAATTCAAAGCGATTAGCGATTGCAGACAAAAGAAATTCTCTCAACCAGTAATTCAAAACAAACAAAGCCGCAAAAGTTGCTGTGAAACCCAGGCAGCTAGCTTGCTCGTTGTGCATTCCAGAAGTGGTTTTTAAGAGAAGACATGGGCATATATCGAAAGAAGAAGGATATATCTAAACATCTGCCTTGGGCATTCTTTGTATTTGGCTCAGAAGCTAAGCAGTAAGTGTTTTAATTACACCCAAAAAAATACGAGAATTGAATCGCCTACCAATCGGGTTCTGAACCAAACAAATAAAATGCCTGAGGCAGATGTTTAGATATACCCTTCTTCTTTCGATATTTAGTCATTACTTTTGTTAAAAACCACCTTTCGCGTGCACAAGGTGACATTTTGCCCGACTGGTTTCAGGGCAACTTTCGCGGCTTTGTTTGTTTTGAATTACTGGTCGAGAGAATTTCTTTTGTCTGCAATCGCTAATCGCTTTGAATTGCGGTGTCATTCAAAGGCAACTGATGCTATTGTCTTACGAAATCTGTCCTTGTTATATGGCATGCATTTGTCAAAAAACATTGTTTTGCATTATTGTACTGTTCTACTGCGTTTCTGCTCTTGTTCATCATTGTATTTGGTCGTTTCCACACTAACTACGTTCGCAGTATCTTCGTTTATGATTTCAAATTCTTCTTTTACATTAGCAGGTGAAGAAATCTTCGAAGACGAAGCTAAACCTTTGCTGTCCATTTTAGCGACCTAAACAAAGAAGCCTTCCCTTGTTGTTGGTTTCTAAGGCAACGCCGGTCCAATACTGTTTTGAAACTATGGCTTTTGTGGAACGATCAAGAACCAATCAAATTGCTCCATTGCTGGTCCGATGAGCCGTAATTTTGAACCCCATACAATAATAAAATGTATCAGAGGCTCTGGAACAATTTTTTAAGAAGTGTTCGTTTTTGACAGGACTATGGGGGCATCTTTTCGTAGTTTTTTTAACTGGATGTTTGGAATTTTTTCTCTTAATACTACTATACTGGGTGAGCCAGAAACATTTGTCGGGTTTGAAAATTCATAGTACCAAGAATACTGTATGGATTTTAATGAATCGAATACTACCCAAAAGCTGGAAGACCGATGCCTTTTTGTAATTTTTGTCGCGTTTTTAGGTAGGTAAATCAGACTTTAAGATAATTCTAGGTTGTGAAATGCCTGAAAAGGGGCTTAAAAAACTTGATCAGATCGCGAGGAATCTCCTCATATAGAACAATACGCAAGAGCATCTCTCTCAAGAGTTATAGGAAATAGGTTTCTAAACAAATATTGGGGTTTCTCACTCTCATGGCAATAGACGTGCAGACGAAATCCCTTCCCCGTGAGACTTTTTACTTTCTTTGCTGTTCTGGGCAAGGAGTTTCTTTACCCAATACTCAATGCTAATTTTTGCAGGCAAGACTTTGAAAAATGTGAAGTCTATTTTGCCACGACAGGTAGTTAACCAAAGATGGTAGAAATCTAAAATTACGAACGTTGGTTGTGACAAGAACATTACCTTTTTCTTTCTATAGTAAGTGTTTTCTTTGCATGGATCTTTACCGCATTCAGTACTGTTTCTATCTAAAAGAGACAACGAATATCACTAGATTTATGTTCATTCTGATCCAAATAACATTGCCAGAGGTACCGTGAAAAAAGTCATACTGGCTAACAAGGGCAGATTTCGTTACAATAGCTTCAGTTTCTTTTGATTGACACACAAATTGAAAGCGATTAGTGATTGCAGACAAAAGGATTTCTCTCAAGCAACAAATCAAAGCAACAGAGCCACAAAAGATTCCCTGAAACCAGTATTCAACTGTAGCGTTGTGCAACCGAAAAAGTGTTGTTCGCAGAAGACAAACTGGGTGTGACAATTCTCACATAATTTGTTGCGTATATCAAACACTTTTCAAGCAAATGAATAAAATGCTCGGAGCAGATGTTTAGATTCATCCTTCTTCTTTCAATATATGTTTATGACTTCTCTTAAAGGCACAATGTCGTGGATGTGATTGGTTAGATCTTTAGATAAAACTAATAACAAAAGATCTACCGGGTGTCCCAAAAAAAAGTATACAGATTTGGTCCACCCTAACGATCAGAATTTAGCATAAATCAATCCGAAATCATTTTTAAAACATTACACGGTAGTTAACTTGAACATAGATACCTTGTTTGTTGAAATTAGTGATTTGAGAGTAGAGATATAAATCTTCAAAGGACAAATTTGCCTCCACCTCCCAACCAGAGCTTTGGCGTTATGGCCGTGAAAACCACTGAAATAAAATCACTAATCACCAACAATACCCAACAACGTATTGTTTGATTAGTGAATGATTTCTGTGCAAATAATGTTTTTCCTAATTTCTCGTGTGAACGAGAGGGGATTTTTCAATCGATCTTTGCAATTTTGAAAGAAATGAATGTATCTTTTAGCAGGATACCATAACATGGTCCGTAAGTAACACTATGTTATGGTAAAAATAGAAGTTTCCCTAATTTTGACTTGTTCGATCATTATTTTCAATGCCTCTTATTTTGTGGCAGTATATTTTGTGGCAGTGGCAGTATTTTTACGAAGAAGATGGAAGTAGAGGTGGAAACAATGCACGACAAGAAAATATGTTTTGTATTAGACACTTTGTTTGGTCAAGTCGTTTTTGTATGATTAGTGATTTCGTTACAGTGGTCTTCGCGACAATCTTTTTTTAAAACCTCCTTTCTCGTTAACTACAGCTGATAATAAGCTGATTTTTCACTCAATTGGTGTAGTTTATGCTGTATTTAATGCCATATAAATTTCATCAAAATCTTGCATTCTAGAGGGCTTTAAAAAATGTTTTATGTCGGGTTCCTTTTTTTGGCCCATCCGTTATAATGCCAGGATTAAAATACACTAAACGTATCGGACATGACACTTCATCAGGTTTTAATTTCGAACAAAGACTAAACTTGAAACAAACAAAGAGTAAATATACAAATAAACAGAATAAAGCAAAATAAACAAAGGGTATCCAAATGGTTCAACATACCTTTTTTATGGCTGTAGCCTCAAAAGAACGTGATGTTTCCATTCTTTCCAACCCACCATTGTTTTTAAATGTGAATTCTATATGGGACATATCTGTGCGAGAAAAGAAATGGTAAAGTAACTACTGTAGAACAAATATACTAAACTAGATGAACCAAAACCCTCCTGTTGAATGTGTTGATCGCCGACACAATTAAAGTACAATTAAATAACTCTAAAATTTGGTTTCTGTTTTTGAAACAAGGTCGCATTTACCTTTTTAATGCTATCGCTACCATTTTTAACTTGGGGCGCTTTTAGATTGAAATATTTAGGTTTATAAGTAATTTATTGCACACATGTAATTGATCTCGTTTTTTCTTATATCTACCAGGTGAGTGAAAAAATGTGGGGCGTTTGCCAATTTTAATTGATGTCATTTACTTCACAAATTCGCTTCTTTAAAACTGCATTGTACAGGCAAAAGGCCAGCTTAGATATGAAAATTTATCTGGTGTAAATCCAGATAAATTTTCATTGTTAAGAACAAGAATGTTCTTATAAAAAAGATATCTTTTCACCAAAATAGCTATGTCACAAAATCGCAAATAAATATGGACAAAACTGATCGCTATTATCAACCTAAATTTCTATAATTATTGTCTTCTGCATTAAAAAAATCAATAAACACAATCTGAGTTGTTTTTCGTCAAATTATGGCTTGTTAAACGCCCGGGTTTTTTATGACTCACTGGGTATATTGTATCAGTTTTAAATGGAAAAAATATTACATGCATACATATACGCTCCATATGATCGTTCGTTTTGTTCCTGCGCATTTGATTTTGATTTGATTTCAATTTTATATTCTTTAACCACGGTAACCCCGTCAGCTAAGGCTGCTTTTCAGGGGGCCGTGCCATAAAAATTACAATTTACAATTTAATACATGTGAAACTAAAACGTTAATAACCTAATTACAAAACTAAAATCTAGAAATAAATACCTTATGGTCATACTCAAAATCGACTTTTAAAAGCATAAAGAGAGGGTGCTTGCTTGACCTCCGGTTCAAGATTATTCAAAAGGTGCTCACCACGATACGAGAATGATTTCTGTCCATTTGTCGTTTTCATAAGAGGGACGCGTAAGTCAGTCACAGAGTTTCTTAACTTGACAGTGTCCCGTGAAGAGTTTTTTGAAAAAATATTCGAGAGATACGTAGGTGCAAGACCATTTATGGATTTGGATATGGATTTATGGCTTCTAATCTAACAATAAAATAAGGTACCGTCAAGTGGGGGTGACTTTGATAAGTTTCTGATGCATTTGGTTCATAATTCCCATCTTACAAGAGAAGATGTCATAAAATTTTTCAAATTTTTCTAAATTTGTTATACGGTGAATACTTGATAAATTAGAATGGATCAAAGTTTGGTTGATAGCCGAAAGGCGGAAGTATTTTTGTGCTTTGTTTTCTATTTTTCTAAGCATTGGTCTCGATAGGAATAATATGAATCTCCTCACTGAGAGCAATATGCAAATACATTTCATTTGCCCCCAGGGCTACAAAGTGATCTTCACAAAGATATTAGATCATATACGTTACTGCTTCTATAAAGATTCGTTTCTTGATTCTTGAGGGGGATGAAATGTTTTATAATTTTGATCGATGACTTTAGGCCTCTTTTCGCGCATTTTGAAGAAACAGATTTTGCGTAATCAAAGTTTTACCTATATTTTCAATGCTCAAAAAAATTAAACCAAAAATCAGAAAAAATACTTCAGCCTTTCAGGTATCAGCAAAATTTTCACTAATTCGTAGTTATCAAGTATTCTCCGTACAACGAATTTTCAAACGTGTAAAGTTCTTTTAGGCGCACCTGGTTTGATATGGAAAATGGAAGAAATCTTCGATGCCATTTTCCACATCTTTTGCAGCCATGAACAAGTGATCAAAGTCACCCCGCAGATGGAATAACTTTCATCAGTAAATGCAAACTCAATGGGTATTTTGGGTCAAGAAAAATTTTTTGAGAACGGCAGTTATAAAGTTAGGACGTATTACTCTAGCAGTCTTCTTTCAAAATCCTGATTAATTTTAGATATAAATGCAAGGCGGTCTGAGTCAACTTGACGTTTATTTATCACCCCTTCTTTAGAAAGGAGTACAAATTTGAATCTGTCATCCGAAGTATACCTTTCGTTGCTAGTGGGGAAACCTTCAACCATATGAACTTTTATCATACCAGTTTGGACCTCCTTTGGCAGTGGTCCCCCAACTAGCGGCTGGTTTGACGAAGAAGATATTACAGCTAAAAAGGACTGAGTGATCAAATTCATCCTCCAAAGTCACCCCCGTTTGATGGTACCAGATAGCACATCAATCGACGACAGCTGGCGTATGAAAGCATGACATTGTACGTATTCTCTCAATACACTACCAAAAGCTCTTTAATACACTTGTTATTTTTTATCACTCTTCCACAGGTGGCGGAGAAAAATTGCAGATTTGATAAAAATTTGATCTTACTTCCCAGTTAATTGTGTCACATTTCTCTCATGTCTTCTCTCTGTCAGTTCAGCTTCTATTTGTATCCGTCTATGCCCACATGGTGTACCAACGCACAACACCATGTGGACCTAAACGGATGCAAATAGAAGCTGAACTGACAGAGAGAACACACGAGAGAAATGTGACATACAATAGACGATTACGGAAACGATGGCGTCGGGGGGCATTTGACCAAGATGCATTGCGTTCTATAATGGAATCAACAGTGATTCTATAGAGATTTGATCATCAAACGCAATAATGCATCTTGGTCGAATGCCCCCCGACGCCATCTTTTCCGTAATCGTCTATTAACTGGCAAGTTAGATGAAATTTTATCGAATCTATAATTTTTCTCCGCCACCTGTGGCTCTTCCAAGAAAATTCAACACGCTTACATACCTTCAATCAGCAGAAATATCGACCTCGAGCTAATCGAAGAACCATGAGCAGTCTTGGCGATGCATTTGTAATATCCTCGCTGCTGAAAGTTCTTGATATCAAAATCTATCTGACGAGCCATCAATTGTCCTTTTCTTCTACCAAAAACATCCATATCACGAGATGTTCCCATAACAGAGCCATCCCTGATTCTTATAACTTGGATCTGAGTAGCCATGTAGATACTTGGGTATGAACATTTGAACGAAGCACGCTTTTGCGTAGAATGGTTTACGATTGACAACTTTGCAGTTGCTGTTGAGTAAAAAAAACCAAAGGTTATAAATAGGTATGTTCTGCTCACGACAGGGATGGGGGGTTCTCCAATCGTAAAAGCACGGGCTGTAGGAAACTCAGAATTAAAATTAAGATTTACGTATGATACATCGAAGGTCCTAGTTCCTTATCTCGTTCCTGATATATCCCACTCTCTTTCTCTCTCTCTGGGCTTTCCTTTCACAGAACAGCAAACGAGGACAGCCTTGCTTTACCAAAAACAAACATTGCCGTTGTAAATTCGAATCAGGAGCCAGCCAAGAGCTGCTGGCAGAACAAAGGAAAACAGATGAAAACAACTTTAAAACACAAATATGAGTGCAAATTTTTTTTTATCAAGGTAGGAGAACTACAATTTCATTTCTTGCCACCCATGATATAGGTAGTCAGAAAAAAACACATTCGGTTACACGTTTCGACTTGCGTCTTCATCAGCAATGACTCTTCCGCTGAGCTATAAGTGAGTTTCTTAAAATTTTCGGTCTCGAAAACACTGACAACGATCACAAAACGTCGATCAACTAAAGCTGGCCCGGGAAAAGTATTATAAATAAACTATTGTATTTGATACGCTTGGCATGTGCTACTTCATTGTGTAGCTGAAGAAGCAATAATGGGTGTGTAAGCATTCTCTTTAGCCTACTTATATAGCAGCCGCTCAATATACCTATGACAATTTCCTTCAAAAACGGAAAAAATGGTTCCTTAAAAACGGCAAAATGGAAGCTACATCTCCTCCATAGCAGCCGCACCAAGGGGGGGCAAACAAATTTAGGACACGTTTACATAGCAATGTATCGCAAATTCTAAATAAATTTATATTATATATTATTTAAGGTTCTCTATTGACAACTTTTGAGTTGGTATTCGGATCAAAAGTAGCAAGAGGCTTGAATAGGTATCTTCCGCTTTGCGAACACGATGTGGTTGTTTTTATTTTGTTGTGAAAGGTCCCTAATCATCTGGTTGTGGTAATGTTTGATTTTAATGTTTATTTTCTCTGTAGACGCATGATCTACTTGCCAAAAAAGAAATTTGAAGATTGGCAATGTACTCAAATTTAGATGTTTTGCCAAATGTGGGGAGTTCTTATGGGGGCTAGTTGTAACAGAGGCAATTACTCTGCTTTTATTAAAGCTGTCCTCACCAGCTGTTGTTTGAGTGAATGTCCAGTTATCACCTTCAGTTTAAGCAGTGGTTCCTATTCTTGCTGTTTACTGCTATTCTTTAGCATGAAAATTATCATATTTAGGCCCAAAAGTAAATTTTGAGATTTCTTAAACCTTTGTTTTAAACCTGCGCTGCATTGGTGTCCACTCTTAAATCGAGTTCAATCGTGTGGTAAAATATCTTCTGTCTCTCCCTTATCATTTTTGAAAGAAATCTATTGAACAAATACTTTGAGAATCTGAATTTATTTAGTCCCAAGAGAGGAAAAAAGAATAGAGTCTAAAGTATGTTACAATGGCGCCGAGGATACAAGCGTGCTAGTGATTTTAAGTTGTTTCTTGCACGTGAAATAGTGGCGGTATAAATAGTTTGTACAGGAGTCTAACGGTCACACGTCGATAGATCGTTTGCTGATCAGAAACCCCTCCCTACCCCTCCCATAAGATTTTAGTGTACCGGCATTATCAAGTAGTGGATGTAAATTTTATTTTATCTATCGATATACGATTCGCCATCCCATAATGATAAGCCCTGACAGGCTACTTTAATGATCTAACCTGGATGGCTCAGCAATTGTGTGTGATTTAAATTTAAGAGTATGCTATGTGATACAACTTTGTAGAATTTTCGTTTTGTCTTATTTACCTAATTTACTTGTATGTCATGCACATGTCTTTTCGCAAACTGCTAAACTGACTAGTACTACTGTTATGAAAGACTCTTAGAAATAGCTGTAATTAGATACTAAATAAATGTAGTTATTTTCGGTTGAATAAAATGAATTAGAAAATAACATAAGTTATTACTGCTTTTCAGCCTTGGGAAATAAGTGGGGCATTTCTTCTGTATCTTTAGAACGCACAATGTACAATCTACGCTTGCCACAGAAACCAGTATCTCCTTTACGAACTTCAATATTCAATTCAAATAATAGGTAGCCATAGCAGCGAAGATCTTAAATTGTCCAAGGCGCAGAATATGAGAGAAATTTATTTGGCAAGGAATGCACGTTAAACTTTGAGATGAAATTACGAGAAAACAGAAGCTCCAAAAATTTTAAAAGTAAGATTACTATTTTACTTGCAATACGGAGTGCGCCAAAAAAGCTCCTACTTTTGACAGGCCATGATGAATCGTACACATGACCGATTTCGACAATTGATGATGTAATCTATGGTCAAAATTCCAAATGATACTCGGCAATAGACATTTCCCCTGATTACGTCACACACCTATGAGCGCGCAATGCATTCTGGTAGTTGTATTTAACATGCGATCAGCTGTGTATGTTTTTCTATGGTGATCGTACGGAAGTTCTACATTCTATCTCAAAGTTTACAGCGAAAATTCAACGAAATTATGGAAAATACTTCAAATTTAGCCTACCAGAACATCCCTAGTGTCTTCCAAACTCTTGCACGGGGACTGATGCTTAATAAAGAGGAGAAAACAAAGATTCCTCCCCGCATAGCGGCGAGAACCCGATGCGGCCTAAAATATCTGGCGTTAGTGAAGAAACAAGGGAAGTTGCAATGGCAAAGCAAATGGAGAAAGAAGGCTGGACGGGCTGGACTAGATCTCTAAATTTATTTCCAAGTTTTCACAGTGAAAAGATTTATGATAGAGTAATAAAAAACTCCGTAACAATAAGTGTAACTGCAAGGCAGCTCAAGGTGGGTGCTGCAAACATGTCGGTGCCCTGCTGTACACCCTTCTTGACTATGTCAACATGGGTGTAGGTGTAACGGAAATTCCAAGAGACTTGGCGTGCAGTCAAGTTGGGCAGAAATAGCACGTACCAGTTAAATTTCAAGAACTTGTGTTTCAGAAGGCTGAATGTAAAAAGAGAGAAAGACCCCCAGTGACTGGCAGCAGAGATTCCTACCCTAACCCTAACCTGTTCCTTGCTTTCGAAGTAGGCCTCTCTTTATTTTCCTCTCTTTATCTTTAAGTAGGCCTCTCTTTCCAAAATCATAACTTTCCTTGCTTTTGCGATTGGAAATGGTGTAAAAGGAAGCTCTTAGTCTCTCTGGCTTTTATTGAAACAATCTGGCACACAGCAAGTGATCCCTGCAGCCACCGGCTCGCATTTTCTTTCTTGACTAACGCCAGACATTTTAGGCCGCATCGGATTCTCGCCGCTATTCGGGGAGGAATCTTTGTTTTCTCCTCTTTCCTAAGCATCAGTCCCCGTGCAAGAGTTTCGAAGACACTAGGGATGTTCTGGTCGGCTAAATTTGAAGTATTTTCCATAATTTCGTTGAATTTTCGCTGTAAACTTTGAGATAGAATGTAGAACTCCGTACGATCACCATAGAAAAACATACACAGCTGATCGCATGTTAAATACAACTACCAGAATGCATTGCGCGCTCACAGGTGTGTGACGTAATCAGGGGAAAGGTCTATTNTAACCGTCGTCTACGAGTCTACTCAAACAAGCTAATGGAAACAGTATTCACCGAATATCGCGCGGAACTAATGTTGATTGAACACCGCAAACCCGACATTCTTGTAATTGATCATGTATCGCGGAAGTGCACTATTGTTGAAGTAACAGTTTGTTACGATTTGTATTTTGATTATGCGTTTCGGGAAAAGCTGGACCGTTACGAAAGTGTTTGCTGTCTATTACGTGGGCATCGATGGAACGTTGAATTGAAGATAATGTGTTTTGGCTCGCTTGGTTGCATAAAGAAGGATGTTTGGAGAGAACTGAGATCTTTGTCAGTTGATAAATTAGTTGCAAAACAGATGCTACAGTGGTGCTCAATATCGAATGTTATCATGGCAAATTATATTTGGAGGCACAGGGTGCGGAGGTTGATCCCGTAATCTAGACCTGCATTTAGCACTTTTCAATTCGAGGGCTTCGCTCTCTTTCTCTCTCAAATCAGCTAAGTGTCTGTCTATGCGTTAATAACCTCCCCACCCTTTGCTGGTGTATTTGTTCGTCATGTAGTTTGATACTATGTGTAGTGGCTAACATAAACCTAGTATGGCATATTTATATGTTAACTGAGCTGTTAGCTCGGGCGCTAGGGCAAACAGGACAGTATTATTATCAATTTCTTTTTCGTTGGATTAAAATACACGATAGCTAAAATTAGTTAGCTAATTAATTCCAACGTTAAAAATAGATATACAAATATTAGATAAAAAAGGTGGATAAAATATTAGGTATACAATATAAAAACCGATATCTAAAAACATTTCTTATAAATAGCCCAAGCTCGGAATAAAAATGCGACACAACTTGCATGGACAGTTTTCTCCGTACCAATCTTTTATTTTTGCTTTAAACTGAGAAAGGGATTCTGATTTTCGTATTGGTTGTGGTAACATTTGCCACAGTTGCGGACCCTTAAATCGGACGCTTTCTGTCCCATTTTTGACAGATCTCACCCTTGGTTGAATAAATTCGTTATTGTTACGTAAATTGTAATGACTTTCATTTCCACAGAAGATTTCCTGCATGAACGAAGGGTTCAGGTCATTTCTAGTTTTGTACATCTCAATCATAAGTATTTGCAAGTTCTTTTTATGGATAGTAACTGCACGGTCCTTCTCTAATAGCTCACTAAAAGTAGATTCGGCATCCTTATATGTAATTCTCAAAGCCCGTTCCTGTATTTTGTTGATTTTTTGGTTAAGCTGTCTGCTGTGAAACATCCAGATTAAAGGCCAGTATTGAAACTGACTGGTAATAAATGCCCTCATCAAGTTTCTTAGTTTGTTCTTATCCATATGCGGGGATATGCGGGAAAGTGCATAGAGTTTATTGCTAGCCTGCTGGCACAATTTAGAAACATGGTGATCTAAGGAAAGTTTGCTATCAATGTGAACTCCGAGTAACTTCTCTTCAGAGCTATTAACGACATCAGCATTTCCAATCCTAACAGTAACTGGATCATCACATCTCTGTCCAAGAACCGAAAGATGGCAGTTATGATCAGTTGTATGAGCACAGCGGTTGCTGGATTTTACAATCTTAGTATTACTGTTACTAAGTCAAACACTTTCTCTTTTCTACTGGTGGGCCAACAAAAAAACGCGCGACGTTTGCAAAATTACTGCTCCTGAATATAAAAGTTTAAAAAGCTATAAAAGAAAAATTACTGCTCCAAAATTTAACTGACTAAAATCTGCCGCTCTGTAGTGTTCTGAAATTATGAGGGATCTTTTCGAGAACGCTCCTCAAGAACCTTGAAAAAAACGGCCAACAATGATGATCATATTTAAATATAGCCCTCACAGTAATGATTTGAACACATTTCAGTACGTGTTATCCTCTTGAGAGGATGGAATCCCCATGAATAGATTCGTTACACCAGTGGGGATGACTTTGTCATTCTCCCAATTGGATGAAATTTGCTAAAACGCATTTAAGCCATAGCTGTAAAGCAGAAACATTGGAGAAATCTAATCGTAATTTTAGGCCATTTCTCAAGGTTTTTCCAAGAGAACTTCTTGGAAAATTCTCTTATGAAATCGGAATCGAGTGACAGACTTCAGCCAGGGAAGATTCTAAAGTTAATTGAATGTGTCGGCTATTGAATAAGATATTAAAATCTATTATAGCTTTGATCTTCAGGAAATTGGTAGCCTGTCAGATGGCGTCCGTTATTTCTGACTCAAACGGTATGATTTCAATAAATTCTTTGTCTTTGTAAAAGATGACAGTTCTTTTTTTGTCCTTTCAAGTTTAGCCTCTACGAAATTTGGTCCAATTTTTTTTCGATCAATTTAGACCCATTCTAAACCAATGATTTATAAAAAATTGCCTGTTAACTCGGAAAGAAGCCTTAACAAAATTTACAACAATTGCCGGTATTATTTCGGATCAATCTGTGAAATAGTCCTTGTGTACGATTTATCATGGCCTTTCAAAAGTGGAGACTGTTGTTTGGCGCACCCGCTATCTCTGAGATATCAACCAGGATTCACAAAAGTAAAGCAAATGAAACTTTAGCACTTACCATCACAAGATCTATACAGTTGCCCAATCGTGTAGCAGCCTTTTAAAAGACCATCTCCTCCTTTCGCCTTAGTAATAAGTTGCGGTTCATTGCACTTGTTTTTACTGCATATAGTGCTCCTGGACAGCAATACCAGCTTCACGGCTCCTTTTACGTAAGGCAACCTGATATTACTCAAGATATCATATCTTCTATCTGGAATATTTATTACTTCCGTGTGAAAGTCCAAATATAATTTACTGCTCTTCCCGCGTGGTATTAAAGCCTCGTCAATTGGTATTCTCACAATATTATTCTGGGCCTGTGGCTTTAGATAAAACAGCCATCTTTTGGTTTTTCTTTGATCTACACGATTATTGGCCGTTACATCAAGTAATGCTATCACCAGGGTGCTTTTGTTAACGGCTTCTTTAAATTTAGTAGAGTCAATCTCTAGCAGAAAACTATCATATTTGGAATCTGAGTGCAAGGATTCCCACTGATATAGTCCTGTAAACGATCTTTTTGGAACATTATAATTTGTGTGGTTTAGACACACTATGCCATGTTCGAGAGACCTGTAAAAGCTTTGAATCCCATCGTTAGAACAAGCTATATCTATCGTAAAGTAACCCTTATAAGTGTGGTTATCAAACGTTGTGCCAGAAAATTCAACAGTTAGGATGTCTCCCGGCAATGGCTTGAAAGAATCTGTAGTCAATACCATGTTTCCATTGGGGCGATGGCATAGGCCTAACGGAAATGTAGACGAGCAAGCAGACTTGAGGCAATTTTGCTGCGTTTCTGATGGAATACCAAGCGAGTTGCTGAGAGTTTTGTTGGATAATCGAGAATATACGGAATGTAACCTGTATTCGCGGATTTTAACTTCGTCAGCTGGGTACACGGTGGTGATGATTGAGCCAGGAAGGACGTTGTGGATGAGTGAGATGTTGAATCCCAATATTGCTTGTACAATGCCTGCAACAAGACAGAAATTCCATTAGAAAATCGTTCCAGCAATCCGGCCGGTGGAATTGCAGCGGAAAGCAGGTCCGGTGGCAGAATTCATTTCATTTCATTTCATTTTTATCTATTTAAACAGGGTAAAGTTATCAAATATATACATTGTTTTCCAAGCTGCCCTGTGGAAAGAAAAAGATAAAAACCTAACTTACAATTCAAATACACTCAATAAAATTAGTTAAATACAAAGTAAAAGTAGTTCAAAATAGTAGCAAGGATCTACATGGGTTCCTTCATGTTCTAGAGTCTTCAAGACAGGATTTAAATTGTTTGAAGGTTTTGGATAATTTTGATTTTGCGTCCAGGCCATTCCATAATTTCGCCCCTCTAAAAGAAAAGCATTTTTGGCCACATGTTGTTCGTAGAAACGGGACACATAGATCGGTTTCGGTGTTCCGAGGTTCCCGAGTACAGGTTTCTGACAACCTGTCGAACAGGCATGCAAGATACGAGGGAGCTTCATCATTTGTACATTTGTATACCATTTTCAATGTTTCCGATACAATCAAATCATTCACTGTCTGCCAGCCTAGTTGCTTTATAATTGGAAGAGCAGAAGCGTTGTAGGGGCTATTGGTTACGATTCTGGCCGCACGATTTTGTAGCTTTTGTAGCTTGTCTTTTGTCGTGATTCCGCATACCCCCCAAACCGGGCAACAATATCGAAAGTATTGCTCTACCAGACTTTTATACATTGTCTGCACTGACTTTATTGGGAGGTATTGTTTGGAATAGCGCAACATTCCTAACGCCTTTGAGATCTTTTTAATCATATTTCAGCCGGTATAACAGGAGTTAAAACGGGTACAATGGAATTCCGCCGGGAGCTCAGTTTAATACCAGAGGAATTCCGCCGGAACATTCTGGTGAGCCGGAATCCGGTGGGATACCAGTGGATCAGAAAATCTTGCGAAAACAACTAATGCAAAACAATTAAAATTTCCAAAAATTTATATATACAGCAGGAGACAGTAATTCAGCTGTCAAGGGCAAGTCAAAATACTCACGCCTCTTGGATAAATCTGGAACAATAGCCGGGCAGTTATCAATTCGCTGTGAAACATGGGAAACCTTCGCACAACCTTTTTGTTTTACGCAATTCTTCCTAGCTGTTTGCAACAACAAAACTTGGACTGGTGAGTTTGCTGCAGAGACTGCAAAATTTGATGATATTTTTTCAAAATTAGCGATGATAAACCGGTGGAAAGAAGTGGGATTTGTCTTGATCGTGTTTGTGAATAGATCCGCTGCACTACTACAGCAAAAGAAATTGATTAAATACCGATAGCTCGGATTCTGCTGTGAATAAAAGTACGCCGTTTACTCTCCTTGGTAGGAAATAACTATAATTCGTCAATGATCTTAAAATGTTACAGAAACAGTATTTGTATGTTGTTCCTTGATATAATTCTCGTAACACGTTAAAGGACAATTCCGGGGTTTGTAAAATTAATGTTTGAAAACAAACTTACCATCCCCTGAATCAAATGACACACTTTTTTCGCATTTAGACTTCTGTTTCATCTATCAATTCAATAAATATCTCCGTAATTTAGGCCAAATGTTCCTCTATCGGTCTCCATTTTGTCCACGATAAGGAGGCTAGTCACGATTCAGAGGCGAGAAAGCAATAGGGCGGCCTCGTTCCAAGAGGGCTTTGAGATGACGTCAGTTCGCAATGGTCACTTTTTATGACGTCATTTCGCAGTGGTCGCTTTTTAATACGTAATTTCGCAGAGAAAAGAGGACAAATAGTGGATAAAAGTACGATACACCATTCATAACAGCATAATCTTTCATTTTCTCATCAATTATACCAACCCCGGAATTGTCCTTTAAATTCTAGTTAACCCTATTTTGTAGCGTTCCCGAAAATTATTTGAGCACAGGTTGATCTTCGAAGGGATGTACTGCCTATCCCTGATGAGCTAACCTAGCATAGAATAACAAATACTGTATGGAGGGAGTCATTCAAACCAACTCTGTACCTTTATTGGCTTTTTTCCATTGTAATTTTCGAGAGCGATCACAGACCTAATTCAAAGACCTTAAAAAAAGTTTGTTTGAGATTGTTGGTCTGATACTCGCAAATGAAACATACCTCTAAGATTCAAAAACACTTTTCTGGAGCTGAATACATCACCATGAGCTGTTCTCATTACACACTTGTAATAGCCTTGCATATACAACCTAATTATTCCAAAACGAGTGTTGTAAACTATTAATCTCCCTTCTCTTCTGTCAAAGAGAGTTCTTTCCGAATCCAAAATCATTTTCTCAGGAGATGTTTCGGACGTCAGGTAACTGTCAGCTGCAATGTAGTTGCTTGGAAAAGTGCATGTGAACAAAACATTTTCTCTTTCTGGGATAATCTTGATTGATAATTCTGGCTGTGTTGCTGAATTGGCTGTTGAAATGGAAATAAGAGATTCAGTCAAGACATCCTTTAAATGAGAAATTTCGGCCCGTCTTGTGTTCAACATACAGGCTGAGTTTGAACTCGGTTGACGGTGTAAACCTTCACATTTTATATGAATGGAGCTGAGTTGAAATTCAACAGGTTTTGAATATTTCATCTGCATAATGAGTTGCTTAAGTAGAGCCTGATTGAGCAATTTCGGTAGCTTCGCGGATCGAATCTTTTGGATCAATGATCGAAGGCATTTTCAAAGTATTCTAGGGTGCAACAAACAACAACAAACAAAGCTACAATGCCTGCCGAAAGTACTGGAACAGCGTGTTTGCCTGTTTTGCAATTTTCTCTCTTCTCCCTTTCAAAACAATGCTGTTCAATTTTGATAGAATGAGAATGGCAGTACAATGCGCAACTCTGATGGGCTGCGAGGACAATAACCTTACACATCAACATTGTTCCAGGGGCAGGGGATGCTTTCACTTAACGCTGTGGACAGAAAATGTGGAAGAGCGTGTCTACAAGTACAGTTTTGTAAGCAGCTATGAATTTGAACCAGTACTGAAAGTTTCTTAACCCTATCTCACCTGGGAATTTTGAAGGGGTCAATGCCTGGGGCAGTTGATTCCACGCCCCCCTCTCTTTTTCTCCGCTGTTACAGTAGCCATGCTCTTTTAACTTTGTAATTAGATGGACATTGATGCAAACAATTAAAATCACGTGATAAAATCAAATTAAGGCAATTTTTCTTGTTGCTATGACAATAAAAAGATATTAAGTTATGATTATTATGATAATGGGTATCATGATTATAACAACAAAATAAGGGATTAGATTGTAATTTTTGTGTCAAATTGAGTTGAATATCATTAAATACATGTATAAGCATAATATGCACCATATTTGAGATTGATATTTGTAACAATTTAAAAATTGGTATTCAATTTTTGTCGACCGCTCAGTAAAAAATTGGTTGCCATGGTTACGGTGCTATATTTAGAATCTTGAAATTTTCGTAATTTGATACAGTATAGTTATAACGTTAAACTTGCGCAAACTTGGGATGCTGCATTTTATAGTTCAGAAGAAGTAAACCAAAACTTGGTAGGGGGTGGAATCCACCCCCCCCCCACCCCCAGGTGAGATAGGGTTGAAATTATAAGATTCTGAGTACAGAGAGTTTCTTGCAAGTCTCTTAAGAGTTCCATAAAAATCTTCATGCTTACTTCCTGTGCCCTCATGAACATTTCAAAACGAAGTTTTTGAAGGCTTTCCAATGTTTAGACAATACTTAAGTACCTTCCTAGTAACATGATACAGGAAACAGGTATAAATAAGATTAAAATATGCTAAGAATGCTTTTAACTGAAATAACTAGTTTCTTGAATAACTTTTTCCCAGTATAGGGGTTTCTTAAGTTGTTTTAGCGATCTGAGAGTTGAGTTTCTTATAAAGAGTTTCTCATAACAAAAACACGTGTATATCAAGAAATTGCCCAGGTGTTCCAAGGACTTTTGCAGGAATTGTAGCTTTTACACTTACAGTAGCAAACATTGTATAGTTGCTCAATTGTGAGACAGGCATTTGATGAACTATTTCCATTTGCTTCTTTCTTCGATGGTTTTGGACATTTGCTCATGCCGCACCTTTTACTGCTCCTCGACATAATTACAAAATTCATAGCTTCTTCTACAAATGGTATTGATTTCCCCAGTGACTTGCTTCCATTCTTATTTGAGTAATCTGTCTTTCCAAAAAGCTGAAACGTTACATCAATGCTTTCAATATTAAACTTGAAAACTTCGTCCATCGGTACTCTCACAATATTGTCTTTGCTCTTTGCTTTTGCAGAAAACACTAGGCTCCGTTGCATATTTAATAATAAAATCTTTGGGTTGGAGTTGGAGTAATAACTAGCAAGAGCGCGAAAATTTACCATAACTGTGTCACTCTGGTTGAAGTAGCGAGCCATTTTGTTCATGTGCAACTCCATGATAAAACTATCGTAATATGACTGTATACGGCGAAAGTTGTACCTATATACAGCAGGTGATAGGCCAACGTTTGTGTTCTTAGGAAAGATGTACGTTAGATCTTGGCATTTAAATGTGCGAAAGCGAACGTTTTGAGATTTAAAGAGGTGTCTGTAAAAGTTTTGAGTGCTATTGAAAGGACAAATTACTTTAATAACGAAATGACTCCGATATGTTGTGTTATCCATAGTTGTAGCGGAATAAGTAACCGTTATTTTATCTCCAGAAATGGCTTTGAAAGCACTCGTAGTTCTTACACGGCCACTAGTTGATTCGACACATAATGGAAAGCGAGATGATGATGGATCCTTGTGGCATTCTCGTTTTGAATCAGAGACGACAACTTTGTGCCAATTTATTAGGGTTTTGCTTGATAATTGGGAATGCATCGCTTCGAGTTTGTATCTTGGTGCTGGAATCCTTGCCTTGACTTCTGCTATCACTGAACCAACAGGGACATCTGGAATTAATGTCGTATCGTGCGATGTCAATAACTTTGATTTGCCTGCAAATAGATTCAACATGGTTACTTGCACGTTTAAGGCCATTCATTGTTTTATCATATTTTTGAAACTAGTTAAGTTGTCGGTTGATATTAATTCATTAGGCAGACAATTCCAAATCTGATGTCCCACGACTCTAAGGATGTTGGAACCAACATTTACTTGATTTGGCCGAAAATAATTCAAGTTGTTCAGATTTCTCAACGAATAATTCGAAGTTCTAAAACTAAAGATATTATGCATGAATGATTCAGGTTTTTCAATGTTTAAAAAAAAATTCGATGCAAAGTGTCATTTGACGAGTAGCTAGAATTGTGCATCTATTTGATTTGGGAAGAAAGTCTTTATAGGAGCTTACATGATCATTATGTAGAAATCTCAGCGCTCGTTCCTGTATCTTTTCGATTAACGATTTGGAAGACGAAAAGTACCAAACCAAAGGATAGTAATTAAAGTTCGAGAATACAAAACTCTGAATCAAAATTTCCAAGTCGTTTTACGACATTTAGTTGGGATGCAGCTTTCTTGCAAATACTCGATATATGTTGGTCAAAGTTCAATTTATAATTCAGTCTTACACCTAGGAGCTTTACGTTCTCCTTAGCATGGATAGATTGTCCCAAAAAGTCAAGATTTATTCAACAAGTATTTGTTTGATCTTTTTTGACAAAGAGTGCATGAAATTTGTTAGGGTTAGCAATCATTTCATTTTGTTCGAGCTAAGATAGAGCGTTACCTGCTTCCTTTTCCAAAGCCTTGACAAGATCCGGCAAAGACTTGGAAAAGTAAGCTTGCCTATTATCATCAGCATAATTGTACATAGTCGCTTGTTTTATGAAAAAAGAAGAGATCATTTATATAGAAATTAACGAGAATAGGTACAGCACCGATCCAAAACCTAGAGTATCCCCAATCAGCAATTATGCTGCATTTATTGACCCATAAATAAAGTTGATGATGATGGTGATAATAAATGCGACTTTTGAATCGAAATTACACTGCAGATTTAATTAAATTCAACTCAATCTAAAAAATGACTGAATTGGTCAAATAATTTGTGATGCAGCTTTGGGTCTGCACAGTATAGGTACCACAGGTTGGGTTCCTAACAGGATAAATTTTTTATGCTTTTATCCTGTAATTATAGTATAATTATTTATTTGGAAACTTTGTAAATTAAGTAAGATAGTCAGCCTTAAAATTAACTGTGATTTTAGCTATTGTTTTGTTGTCGCCTACTGTAGATAAATAACTGATGATTGATGATGGATGATTGCTGATTGCTGATTGATGATTGATGATGATGATGATGATGATGATGATGATGATGATGATGATGATGATGATGATGATGATGATGATGATGATGATGATGATGATGATGATGATGATGATGATGATGATGATGATAATGATGATGATGATGTGGATGATGATGATGATGATGATGATGATGATGATGATGATGATGATGATGATGATGATGATGATGATGATGATGATGATGATGATGATGATGATGATGATGATGATGATGATGATGATGATGATGATGATGATGATGATGATGATGATAATTCGACTGAAATACGTCTTTGATTCAAACATCAAATTTTTCAGGTGCCCAATCAAATGCAAAAATTATTTTGATTTATTTTGTGTCATTCTCCATTGTCCCCGATCTCCTTACTTCACACTAGGGACGAATGATGTGGACAATGCGCTATTGTTGCTTATGTGTGAATCAAATCATTTGTGTCCGAGACTACGTTGACACGATGCTGGTTTGAAAACGTTGAAAAATGTGACGGTAGCAAAATTTTAGCTAGCGTTCACACGATACCGACACAATTTGAAAACGGTAGGAAATTTGACGGTAACAAACTTGTTGCAATCTCCCAAGAATCTGATGCCAAAGAAATGTACCTACACCTTAAGAATCGATTAGCCTCGTTTTGAAAGCGTTGAAAAAATGTTCCGTTTTCATCATTTTTGAGTGTTCACACAAAGCCGTTTTCAAAATGTGCCGGTTAGAGTGCTGTTTTCAAAATCTACCGTTTTCAAAATCTGCCGGCAAAAAGGGTGCAGTTTTCGGAGGCCTTTCCATTTTTACCGTTTTCAAATTGTGCCAGTGCAGTATCGTGTGAACGCAATCTGAGTAATAAACGGTAGTCTCATGGGTCTGTTTTTATTTGTATTCAGACAGGATAATGGCCAATTGATAGGTAATCCAAATCGAGGCGGTCTTTCCTCAAAGCAAATCCCTTGAATTTAATTCGGCTCATGATATATTCGACGTTCGACTCAAAATTTTTGAAATCCGCATTCGGGTTGAATAAAATAGCTATTATATACGGCACATGATAAATGCAACGATTGAACCAGGCCTAAAGGCAGATATAAAAAAACGTGGCAGGATGAATATGAGTGCGAAATTTTATGCAATTCAAGGCTTTTTGAATTTGAGTTATCGCTGAATTCTCGATGCGCCCACGCTACCCTATTTAGAAAAAAGAATAATCGCGTCAATGACTTTGAAATAAACGTTAATTGATTTTAAACAGACCAAAATTTCACATCATATGTTCATTTAATGGAAAAGAAAAGTAAATAACAGTGGATAGGCTCTCTAGGCTCTCTAGGCTCTGAAAGTCTTCTACAGTAGGCCATTCAATAAAATTATTTTATAAACAAAAAGAGATAAATTTGAGACAAATGTTTTATATAAAGAGGCTAAGAGGCAGCTCATTATGTAGACATTACAATATAAAAAAGACACCTTTCTTCGATTTGACAAGAAAGGATATTTTTTAGAAGAAGCTTAATCGATACCCACTTTACCATCACCCTACCCTAACCCATTTGTGCGGCACGTGTAGTATAGATTGAATACATACTCACTAATGAGACGTACCTTCAACAGGAAGAAACACTTTTCCAGAGCTGATGACATCGCCATGAGCTGTCTTCAAAACACACTTATAATATCCTTGCTGCAAAAAGCTTCTGTAGTAAAAAGGATGCGTGTGTACTATCAAACTCCCTTGTCTTCTGTCAAACAAAGTAGCCTCAGGAGAATATTCATTCTTGTAATCCGCAAGAGCATCGTCTACCCTTCTCAGGGGCATGCCAGCTGCAATGTAGTTGCTCGGGAAACTGCAGTTGAACGAGACATTTCCTCGTGCAGGCAAAATCTTGAATGACAATTTTGGCTTTGCTGTCGAAGTGGAAATAAGAGACTTTCATACTAAAGTACAACCAAAAACTATGTAAGTAAAACTGTTTTTTGGCATACAACTACCATTATTTTCAAAAATACTGCTAACTAGGTATCATTTAAAACAGTTTAGCGAGTGGAATTTTATTCTTGCAGCATGTTAAATTTGAGCTTCTTGGGAATTTTAGGAATTGTTTTGGTTCAAAACATTTCCGACCTCCTATAGATCATTCCAAAGCGCAAGTCTTCGCAAACAGTAATTTGAAGTTAGAGTTTGAATTGAATGACTAATTTAGCCGTAGATTGTCAAAGATTCCATTAAAGTCAGTTTTGCTCCTATCAATCCTTTCTTAATAAAATTTGATAGAAATAACCATGGCCCGGATCATAGTCGAAATAGCCCGGATCTATTTCAGAGCTCACAACTTCAAAAGTAACGACTCTTGTGGTATTGTGTTGCATATTCCCAATCAAAAGATATCACGGCTTCATAAAATGCCAAATTATTCTCGAGATATAGATAAACAAAAAAATTCACATAATTCTGAAGGGACTACCCCCTTAAGTCAACAAAATATCATAACGCTTCAAAGAATTATGTTTCCCTGCAGAGCTCTTTTAAATGATACCTAGCTTGCAGTAAAAACAGTAACACATTAAAAACAATTTTACTCTACATAGTTCTTGGTTGCATTTTAGTCATCAATTTATTGCCACATCAATATCAATAGACACATTCAGCTTTGTTTCTACCAATTTCAGGTCAAGTGACCACACACTTGGGAAATCATCTCTTTATCTGTTGATAACAGCTACCCGCATGATGCTTTTCACGGAACGAAGTATAAAAAACGATAGCTGAAAGTGTCTATTGATATCGACGTGGCAATAAATTGATGACTAAAGTGCAACCAAGAAATATGTAGAGTAAAATTGTTTTTACTGTGTTTACTGTTTTTACTTCAAGCTAGGTATCATTTTAAAGAACGCTGAGGGAAACTTGAATCTTTGAAGCGTAATGAAATTTTGTTTGGGTTTATTCCCATCGGAATTATGTAAATCGTCGAGCTAATCGTTGAGTACTTTTCGACAAAACTATTTTCCAGCTATTTAGAGATACTCACAAATATATATAGCCATATTAGTTCTCAGATTGTCGCAAAATGGTGTCATCAAAAATCCACCTTCCGGTCAAAATTCAAAATGTGCGTGCCCAAGCAAATTTTGAATCTCCTTAGTCGAGTTTGTGGATACAGGGCTTAGAAATAACGGTTATCCAGATTGCTAGTTTTTTTGAGAAAATTTTCTGCTTAGATGGGGGTGCTTATAAAGCCAGTTTCCACTAGGCGATTAAGTTTTTTTGCTGCAAACTGATTCGAGCAAGTGGAGTAAAACTTAAAAACAGATATAGTTCACTCTTTCGCCGTAGCGAACGGCCAGAGAAAGAGGCTCGTGAATGAAATTTCAACTGTGAAGGCTTATATTTAAAAAAATCGTTTCACGCAAAAATATTCGTGTGGTGGAAAACAGCTCAACTAATGGCTGTGGAAATATAAGGCTGAAATCCTTACTGGTTGCCAGAGCACGCGGAAATCATCCAATTCCACGCTAATCAGCCAATGACATCGTCGCTTTCAAACCCCGTGATACAAAATCGGTCGTTTGAAGTGAATTTTCTAGTACACTCACAAAAAGTGAAATAGATGCTAAATTAATGCAGTTATTCGAATTTCTTTTTGACAAATCAGTTGCAGAGATGTCCGTCCAGAGTTGTTTATATGTATAGGCACATATCTTATTTGGGGCAGGAGCTGCATTCATTTTCCGGTCGAAGAATTTGACCTTTGTTGCAATATCGATAGAATTTGCTACAGATAAGATATGAAGATAAGGATTTCAATTGTGCACACGAACCTGAGTAATAACGCAAACACATTCACTTTTATTAAATCCCAAAATCGCAGGCAATTTTCAGACTTCTGGCAGAGATATCATTTGGGCCTAAGCTTCTCCTTGCTTTAAACCTATCCCATTGCCCTGAAAAGGTTAAGGTAAAATTCTTGAGCTAACTGATTCATTTACCAATGACTCAGGCATCAGTTTGACTTGGTTTGCTGTTCATACTTCAGCAAATTTTGATAAGAAACAACCATTTGTAGCTGATTTGCAAAAACTTCCCTCGGTCCATAATTTCCTCTGCACATACCGGCTCTCCGCTTCAAACAACAACGGTGAGCGTTAACTTTGTATCACAAAAAACTTGCATTACAGAACATTTCTGATATGACAAAACGATTTGATGCGCTTGAAACAAACATTTTTGTGAGGGTAATAGAAAATTCCCCCCCCCCCAAACAACCGATTTTGTATCACGTGGTAAGACAGAGGCGATGTCATTGGCTGATTAGCGTGAAATTGGATGATTTTCACGTGCTCTGGCAACCAGTAAGGATTTGAGTCTTATATTGGCTGTGTGGATTTGCCCAAGTCTCTCCCGTGCACATAACACCCTAAACCCAAAGATTTTGAACCCGGATTCGCCTAAACTGTAGTCTAGCTCCAGGTGTTCAAAACTGCTAGCTCTTCTGATGCTTATTTTATGACGATGTAAAGTTTGAAACTTTATAAGGGATTTGACCGTGAAAATCGTTCAGGGTGAAACTTTACACCCCCAGACATATATTTCACGTTCAAATCACTTATAGATTTCAAACTGTGCTTTGCCATAAAATCACCATTGAGACCACTAGCACTATGAAAACTAGTAGCTAGGCTAAACTTTAGGTATTAAATCTGAATTCGGGCTCTAAAATTTCGTATGAAAGAGTGGTGTATACTAGTTATCCCACTTTCGTTTTCTCCTCCCCTCCTTCGCAGGGGCACTGTTGTTCTCCTTTGCAGAGGTAAATTTGAGATTTTTGGGTTTAAAGTCTTAGATATACGGGAGAGACTTAGGCAAATCCAGTTTCTAAAGAGAAATGGCCTAAGTGTTCCAAGAATTTTGGCAGGCATTGTAGCCTTGACACTTACAGTAGCAAGCACTGTACAGTTGCTCGATTGTTAGACAGGCTTTTGTTGAACTATTTCCATTTGGTCCCTTCTTCGATGGCTTTGAACATTTGCTGTTGCTACAATTGCTACTCCGTGACAGCATTACAAACTTCACAGCTCCTTTTAAATATGGTATTGATTTTACCAGTGACTTGCTTCCATTGTTATTAGAGCAATCTATATTTTCAGCAAGCACAAACGCTACAGTCATGCCTTCGACATTAAATTTGAAAGCTTCGTCTATGGGTACTCTCATCAAGTTGTCTTTGCTCTTTTCTTTTGCGGAAAAAATCAACCTTCTGTGCAGATTCATTACCGGAACGGTTGGATTTGACTCATTAATAGTATAAGAGCGAAAATCTACATTAACTGTGTCTTCCAATTTGAGGTAGGGAGCCATTTTGTTCATGTCGACCTCCATTATAAAACTATCGTAATATGACTGTCTACGGCGAATGTTGTATGTATATACCCCTAGTGGCTCAACAATAGATGTTTTTTTCTGAGCATCGGTGTACGTAATATTTAGGCATTTGTATTTGTAATTATAAGACATGAATTGTCTGTAAAAGTTTTGAGTGCTACTAAGAGGACAAATGACATTAATAACAATCTGCCTCTTATATGAAAGGAATTGACTTTCGGAATAGAAAATTTTACAAATAACCGTTATTATATCTCCAGGAATGGCTTTGAAAGCACTAGTAGTTCTTACACGGCCACTAGCTTCATCGACACACAATGGAAAGCTAGAGGATGATGGATCCTTGTGGCAATCCATGGGAACAACGTAATCGGATCTAGGGGATTCATAAATGATATTCAATAAATGTGAATGCACCGTTAACTCATATGTTAGATTTTCACAAATTGGGAAGGCTCCTTCTGTTATCAATGAACCAACCGGCACATCTGAGAATAATGTGATACTTTCTGTTGTCAATGACATTGCGATGCCTGCAAAAAGATAGAGAGATGTTTACTTCTTTCTAAGCATAAGGTGAGTCAAAACAAGAGAGTTCGCAAGGTCACACTTTTATACGGGGCTAGATACTCTTGAAAGCTTTTTGAATTTTTAATCTGGACGTTTACAATTGGTCCTCGCGAGGCAAGTACCCAAATTTGGCTGTCCTTAACGATCGTAAAAGCAAATTAACATAGGGTTACACTAATACTGACAAACAAAATTGTAAGCAAAGACTATACATAGTATACCAAAAAACATGTGCACCGTTTAAATGGTTGCTGCGGAGCAGTCATATATCCGATTTTCCCAGTTTTACGATTTGTCAATAGAAGAGATTTCAACTTGGAGCAAGAGACCTTGCTGTGTAAATCTGACAAGTAGTTGCTGATTTATGAAGCAAGAAAAACAAAATTATTCGTTGCCTCAAAACCAGAGGATTTAATATTCTCCTTCAATATCAAAATCAAAGAAATTAAGTGAAAAACGTACCTTGCCCGGTGCTCCACTTCTTAAGTGAAACATGTATTCATAAATTATATTTTGTGATAACCAAAAGGAAAGAAGCATATTTGCTAAACATGAAGAAAAGCACCACGCGTACTGCTGGCCATGACATGAGAAAATGGCTGCTTTATTTCTCTCTTGAATGATTACAAATGGTCTAGTTATCCCTAAAAGCATGATATTTTTAGTTTCACAATCAAATTTGAACGCCTGCTTAGCTAATTTAGAGTTCACTAAATAACTTTAAGGCTGGATACATCGGTTCTCTCTTTAAGAATGCTGATACTTCAAACAAGAAGAATGACATACCAATCACTGTTTCCTCTTATTTCTAAGGTATTTGAAAGAATTATGTACGAGCAAATGATGACTTTTCACACAAGAATCTTATCAGATTACCTTTGCGGATTTAGAAAGGGATAAAATACACAGCACACACTTCTACAACTGATAGAGAAATGCAAGAAGATCTTGGACAACAGGGGCTACGCTGGCGCAATATTGATGGATTTCTCGAAAGCGTTTGACTGCCTTGACCATGAACTCCTAATTGCAAAACTTGATGCAGATGGTTTCAGTAGAAATGCGCTTCGTTTTATCCACAACTATCTCACCGGTAGAAAACAAAGGGTAAAAGTGAATGGAGCACTTAGTGAATGGCAACAGACAAAACTAGGTGTCCCTCAAGGCTCTGTCTTAGGGCCCCTCCTCTTTAATATTTATATCAATGATCTGTTTTATTTACTGAAGGACACAGCAATTTGTAATTACGCCGATGATACGACTATCTATGTGTTCGATAATGAACTTGAAAACATTCAGAATCGGTTAGAACAGGATGCCCTAAAACTTTCCAGGTGGTTCCATGACAACTACATGAAACTAAATAATGACAAATGCCACTTGCTAATATTTGGTCATAAAAATAATGATGTTTCTGTGACAGTGGGCAACTCTTTGATTAAGGAGAGCAGCAAAGAAAAGCCTCTAGGTATTACCTTAGACAAAACTCTCAGTTTTAAAACCCACCTAGATTCTCTCTGTAAAAAGGCCAGTCAGAAACTTCATGCACTGGCGCGGATATCAAAGTTTATGGATACAGACAAAATAATACTGATGATGATCACGTTTGTCGTGTCACAGTTCAGCTATTGTCCCCTGATTTGGATGTTTCACGATAGACGTATTAATAATAAAGTAAATAAGATTCATGAACGAGCTCTACGAATCGCAACAAAGATAGTCACTCTAGTTTTGAATCCCTTTTAGAAAGGAATAATTCTGTGTCTCTTCATCAGAAGAAAGTGGAGTTGTTATTGGTTGAAATTTTTAAAACTAAGACCAATCTAAATCCAAGCTTCATGAAATATATTTTCGTTGAAAGAACGGAACAATATAATTTAAGAAGTGGGAATACTTTGCAGTTGCCAAAAGCCAGAACAACGACACACGGAATTGAATCTGTATAATTTCTAGGTCAACGGCATTGGCATGCATTACCTGAAAGTTTTAAACAATCAGAAAATCTTGCAGAATTCAAAAGAAAAATAAGGAACTGCAAAAGACAAGACTGCAACTGTCGCCTTTGTAAAATAGATATCGCAGATTTTGGGTTATTTATAGTTAACTTTTAAGATTTAGTTTTGTGTATGATGATATTTTGTAAATAGGTAAATATTTGGCTTTAATTAGCTGTAGTTAGCTATGTTTTTCATACTTGCCAACTGTAACTAGATCATTTATTATACTATGCGTTATTTTGCTGCTATAAAGTCATGAAATCCTTTTAAACCAACAATATTGCTTTCCACTGGCTTCCTGGTAAATATTTTTGAGCTATTTGGTCATTTGTTACCCCCAAATATTTTTCTTGGTACAAATGTAAAGTTAAAGCCCATTTGATGCTAAAATTCAAGTTATAAGGTTAGGCACAGAGATAAAATCCTCTGGGTTTTGAAACAACCAGTGATTTTGATTTTCTTTCTTCATAAATCAGCAACTACTTGTCAGATTTTTGTCAAACTTGGTATCAAACTCGTTGAAATCTCTTCTTATCACAAGTCTGAAAAACGGGAATATTGAAAGTATGGCTCCTTCACAGTTGCCATTTAAACGGCGCACGTGCTTTCTGGGACACCCTGTAGTTAGCAGATGGTGATTTCTGGACATTTATCCTTCGCATTTTGGTGACCAAGCACAACGGTATTGTGCTTTCACAATTATGACGTAAAAATTACATGTATTCGACTGTTTTTTCAGCCTCCGTTTACAACTTTTCATGAAAGGAGGAACCTCAATGCGGTCGGCCTACCTATCGATTTCATTAAAACGTACCAGGTGTTCCAAAATAATGTATCGGCGTTTGCCAAATGTACTATTGTGAATTATGTACCGATTTTAACGAAATACCAATCATTTTGTAGCAGATAGCCTAAATTAGAAGCAGAAATTTATTTCACAAACATCTGTCTTATCGTTCTAGAGTTTGGAAAATTTAACTTCGAAACTATTTTTGAAAAGTCTTGAGAATTACATCAATTATTTTCTTAGGAACTTCGATAAGTAACCCATATACAATTTTATGTAAGAAGCACGTATGCGTCGTTAGGTATTGGTCTTTGGAGGATGACCATGCCCATTTTCATTACTGAAGCTGAAACTAAGGGGAAACGATAGCAAAACTTTAGTTCTCTTGTTAAGTATGCTAAAAAATAACAAAATAACACGTACCTCTACGTTGGTATGACCGATTTTAGTGAAGTAAATGTTTGCATCTAAGTTAGGATTTCTGCTACGAAGCGAATGGTACTTCAGTCGAATCAGTGTATAATTCATGATAGTAAATTTTTGCTAACGCCAATATATCATTTTGGGTTGGGATATATGGTAGACTGAAAACAACACACAATACAAACATGCTAAGAGAAAATTACATCTTTGTTTCTTTGCCTGTGCATTTTGGTGTCTCCAACTTTCTCTATCTTTTCTCCGTTGCATTCATACAACTTTGTTTTATTCTATCCTTTTCCTTCTCGGTCTCATTTTTCTCTCCTCTCCTTTCGTTTCATTTCTCTTCCTTTCTTTTTTCTTTTTTCTTGTATCTTTCTCTTGACAATTTTGTTTACCCCAAAGTTTGTCCTTACCAACAAAACAACTTTAACTCGACATTTTTCTGACTCAGAAGGAACATCGTTGTAGCTATTCGTTAGATTCCTTTGGGCTAATACTTCTTTAAGTAACTAATATGCAAACATGGAGCCAATAATTTACAAGTTCGAAATAGGCTATTTGCTGCTCACGAATGAGAAACTTTATGACTATCTCACCTTAGATCATTTCACGACAGGCCCCAACCTAGCCCAGAGGGCCAGTTTCCTTTTTGAGAAATGGAAACGAGGTTGCTAAAACATTTGACTAAATTTTCAAAAATTTGAAATTCAAAGCATACGCGTCGAGTCTTTGCACAGTTCTAAAATTAATCCTGTAATATTTAATGGCCTATTTCTTCCAGATGAATTGCTCGAATGGATCCTTAGGTTTGTTGCCTAATCCTAGAGAGAGAATTTATAAGCTCATCAATATTTTCAGAATTACAGGGTTTTTGTATTTTTGCTAGTTTTGAAGTTGTGACGTCATCAAATTACTAAATTGTATACCATAAAAGCTACACAATTTTGCTTGCTACGATATTGTAGAGCTTCAAAACAAGGGTTTTCTTTTATTGATAGTAATTACTTTCCTCGATCAGTTTTGAATTTATGGTGCTTTTAGTGTTTGTAAAGCTTTACATACTTCCTCTTATCCATCCATCCCTCGAGTTTCTTAATTGTTCGGTAATCTGCGAGTTGGGTTTCTTATTTTAAGATTTACTCGTGAGAAATATAAAGTTGAAACATTGCAAATAAGATAGAGCATCACCATACCTTGCACCATCAAAAAACAACGAGATGCCAGCACAATGCCAAACATTACATGGCACACCAGCAGCATCTTGCCTGAATCGCTTCCTCCTTATGACTTCAACCAGTAATATGCTTACTTCTGATGGGAAAAATTGAAAGTTTGTTGAAAGTAATGCCAAAATTAGGTATATATCGAGAATTGCAAGCAAAAAGCAGACAATTTAATTTATATCTGAAAGACATTGTGAAAGATTTTGTGAAGTTTTGACAAGAAGTAGAGCCGATGAAAGGAAACGTTAAACATATTGGAAAGACTTTCCGACAGAAATCTTCCACCGACAGTGAAGGATGCAGTTGTTCCCAAATAACTCTGGAGACGAAAATAGACAATAACGCTAACGATGGCGGCTCCAAAGACTCTGTTGTGTTTTGCTGCAAAGCATGCTCCACGACAACTACCTAACGACATAAATATTTTGGTCTGCCGTTTAGACAAGCTAGTTTGAATTCGAATTGACCTTGAATTCAAACGCAACATGGTTCGAGAGGAAACCTTTCCAAAGCAGAAAAAGTAATGTTTTGATTCGAATAGAGGTTTTAATAGAATATTACGGAAAATATGGCGTCGGGGGGCATTTGACCAAGATGCATTGCGTTTGATGATTGAATTTCAATAGAATCACTGTTGATTCCATTATAAAACGCAATGCATCTTGGTCAAATGCCCCCCCGACGCCATCTTTTCCGTAATCGTCTATTAAAGATTCGCGTTCGAATTACAAAATGTTCCTATTTTTTAAATTGATTACTTGTTCCGAACATTATCATAGCTAGCTAGTCGAAATGGCAGACCAAACTTTTATGTCGTTAGGTGGTCGTCAGGGAGCATTTTACTATTATTACTAAAAGTTCTATTATTACTAAATAACTGGGTAGAATCACCAAACAACTATCTAAATACCTGCTTGGTAGACTTACTTTGCAGTTTCATATAATTTTATATAATAATAATAATAATAATAATAATACGAATATTTATACAGGATAAAAACACTTCAGCGAATCATCGCTGTTATCAATGTGTGTCCTGTTAAAAATATATCAACTGAAAGTTATTAAAAAGTTCCTAGTTACAATCTAATCAATGAAATAACATTTACAATGGTTCCTTGAGCTGATTAAGATGTTCTATTTAACTAAAATAGTCTTTGAGGCTTTTCTCGTATTTAATAGCATTTGTAATCTTTCTGATTTTTAGAGGCAGTTCATTGTAGATCCTTGCTCCAGTAAAATAAAATGATTTTCGGGCATATTCAGTCCTGATCTTTGGCATCTTTAGACTGCTATTCTCATTTCTTGTATTTTTTCCATGATTTTGTATGGTAAAATGTTCTTTGAAAATGTCACAAATGTCTTTATCAACGCATTTCCGAACGAGTTTGCACGCACGAATCTTGTTTGCATTCACCACTGACGGGAGTCCTTCATTGCTTTTTTCACCATCATATGTAATCCTGATGCATCGATCATGGAACGCTTTCAGCTGCTTCATCTTGGTTTCTGACAGTTTCATTTGCAAAACACCGCAGTAGGTAAAAACAGGCATAATCATAGAGCAGTACACATCTCTGGCTGACTGTAAGTCAAGATATTTTCTTAGCCTTGCCAGAAGCCTCAGTCGTCCTGCTGCTTTCTTGTAAGATCTATCAATATTTTTGGTTCATAATTAATTAACTAATTAATTATGGACAATAAAAGTCAATGCAAAGTTGTTAGCACAATGATGATGCTTAAAGGTGACCTGAAGCGAAATTTTTTATTTGCAAAAGCCAATAGCCTACTTGAACAACGAAGAACACCGTTTTCAGTTTTTCCATATCATGTTTTGTTTTGGAATTATTACCCATTTTATGGTTGGAGCTGATGACGTCATTTTGTTTGCAAAAAGGCACGAAAGCAATTGATATCAACAACATTTTTTATAAAAAAGGCCGAAAACCCAAAGATTTGACACTGGACTTTCTTTTCATGAGATCTATGGCATTTCTAGGCGTGTTTTGTCGCTCTAATATGCTTCAGCAGCAGGGTTAATTGCAAACATAGTCATTGTCACCAGTTTTTTTACTCTCTGCCTATACTGTCCTTGTAAATATACAAACAAAATGACGTCTCACTCCAAAACATAAAACAGCGAATATCTCCTAAACGAAATGAAATATTACAAAACTTTAAACGGTATCACTAATCAAACCAGTCAGTCATTTATTTTTACAAATAAAAGTTTTCGCTGCAGGTCCCCTTTAAACACCATCAATTTTGCATTTACTTGGTGAAATCAGACGTCTTTATCAATATTTGGAATCTTCCATGATTTTTCATACAAAAATTACTAATTAATTAGTAATTAATCACTATCATTTGAAATATCACTCTCTGAGGAAGACATCTTAAAATGCGAGTAAATGAGCGATGGAGTGCAGTGAAAGTTTCAATCCTGTTGTTTCCGTGTAGGCCTTTCAAATCAAATGAACAGATGTTGGTTTCCTACTATGACATCAAAGCCCACTCGTTCCCAGCTTCCCGGAAAGCGTGGTCCTGAATCAAGAGTGGGGGTGAGAAAACCCCCATAGCTCAGTACCCAACCAGCCAATGAAAAATTTATTTGCAGATTCGTTATCAGCGCATTCCAAAGAACAAAGTACAGGTGTTAAACTTTATTGTGAAGGGGCACTTTAAATGAAAGTACTCATCGAGACAAATCTAATGGTATACATATATTGATGAGATTTGAGACCAATTAAATAAATTAGAGCCATTTTAGTGATTTTCTTTGTGACCTGTCTCCAAATAAGGGCATCTGGTGGTCATGTGGTTAAACAGAAGGCACTGAAATTTTAATTTTTTGATTGCCAACTAAAGTTTAATAAAAGTGAAGAAATTTCAGATTTACAGCTATCATCATTTAAGAGCTATTCAAATCAGTTTGGTAGAGCTATTCAAATCAGTTTGGTAGTTAGAATAGGGTTAACCCTATTTTTGGTTGGGGCAAACCCCCCCTAGTAGATTTTTTCTAATAACTCCGCAAGGTTAACAATTACAACAACGAAACTCTTTGAATACTAGCAACTACGTATTGTGCAAGTACTCATAAAGTTTCATTGAAATATTACTAGCAACTACGTATTGTGCAAGTACTCATAAAGTTTCATTGAAATATTTTGACAAATGAGGGGGAGGGAGGCAATTTTCCGGGACTGACCCTGTCAAAATCGCAAATTCTCAAATCTCAATTCTCGCGAAAAAGTAGCAAAATCGCAATATTTTGCAAATTTCTTTTGCAGAGTAGTGTTGCTTGATGTATTCTATCATAATTATCATGCTTGGGTGGAAATTGTGCTCTAAATTTGATTTTATCTCATATTTCCTGATTTTGGCTGATTTTGCCGCTTTTCTGGACCACACAAAGGGAAATGCTGACGTGAGCAATATCTGTGACAAATTTTAGGTTACTTTTTATATTTTTGAAAATTACATGCCCGGGGCTATTAGCAGACCAAATCTGGTTGCTCTACCTATTATCAGTCAATAGTTAGGTAGGGGGGGTTATTTTGCCCCCCAACCAAAATAGGGTAGTTCAGATAGCCCAACCACTATAAGGTTAAGGTAACTCTGCTTTCCGCTCTGATGAGCACGGAAAGCCGGTTTAGAGAAATCCTCCTCTCCAAAAATTTATTAATTACTCCGGAACCAATCGGTCTATGGAAATTCTGTAAAAAGTATGTTATTACCCATTGTGCGTTCCTCGTATTTTTCTTTGTTTTTTTTTAATAGCGATTCCAATTTCACCTTTGTATCTTTCTATTGTATTTGCAAAAACAGCTGCCTTCTTTAGTTTTAATAGCCTAATTTCTTTTGTAATCTCAACTTGAATTTGGGATATTAGGATTTTTTTATGAGACCTGAATTTGAATATATGTTCTGTCGTTTCTTCCTTGGCTTCACATAAATCACGTTTACGGACAGAAACACATAGCACACAGCGACTAGCGAGGTATGCTCCGGACACATACGTATAGTGATTTTGGCTATGTAAAAATGTCCAGTTGAAATGGACGCATAAGCATTACGAAAGTTCACCATGCGTTTTGGTCCGGACACATATGTATGGTAAATTTGGCTATGAGAAAGTGTCCAGTGGAAATGGACACATGCGCATAAAGAAATTTCTCCATATATTTTGAACTGGACACATACGAATTGTGATTTTGGCTATGCAAAATTGTCCAGTGAAAAAGGACGAATAGGAATAGTGAACATTTGCCACGAAAAAGCGTCCAGTTGGAATGGATACTTGCACAAAGTAATTTTATGCTATGCTGAAGGGTTTAGCGGACACATATGCATAGTGATTTTTGATTATACAAACGTGTACCAGGGACATAGCCACTTGAAGGTGTGAAGGTGAAATGGAAACCGACACATGCTTCTCTAAGTTCTTCAGTTCCATTTTTATCTTTGTTAACCCTAATTTAACGGGGCTTTTTTTAACTAATATAGCCGGGGGGATGCTTTCCACCCCCTCTATAAATCGCCTTAGACTAATGGGAAATCGTTCAAACCTGGAAAGGGCGTAGTACTAACAATTCTTTACTGATTGGCAGCTTTGGGTGTGGCCATCTCATTAGATGACATCCCTATGACATCATAATGTTGAAAAATGTCAAAATATAAGTTTCTCCAGCTAATTCGTTATAAAAACGGAAAAGATATCACATAATTCGCTACTTTTCATCTTATTTGCCGTATTATTCATTCCTAACTCAAAAATAATACCTAAAGGTGGTTTTAGACAGTTATTTTTTTAAGGTAAAATCGCCTAAAAGCGACTGAAAATTTGGCAACCCTGTGCTTTCTTTTGTTTTGTCCTATTGCTTCGTTAGCCAGTAAGGATTTAGTGCCTATCTTCTGTAAACCGGCTTTCCGTGCTTATCAGAGTGGAAAGCAGAGTTACCTTAATCTTTAGCTAAAATCCAGGATTAGTATTTTATGTAAATTTTGTAGTCTTCTGTTTCTCGAGCTATAAGCGAGTTTCTCTGATTACGATCCAAAAAAGTCGATCAGATTTGTAAGGACTCGACATGAATGGACAAGGAGAAAAATTTTTCATGATGATTTTGGGAATTCGGAAACGACCAGTTATACTTTGCTACACGAGCGTTTGCTCAATGTTGGGAGAAATGTAACGTTACTTCCAATCATACAAAGAAATGCAATTCTCAATGTAATTTCGTTGATTTTATCCCTTCGTGCATAGTAGGTACTGCGTTCCTGTGTCAAGGGATTTAAAAAGACGAACAGTGAAGCACCATGAGGTCTAGCAAGCAGGGACTCTCGTTGAATTGTCATGCGGGCAACGGCTTTGGCTTGGCGCGTCATTGCAGCTACTCCAGAATTTCGCAACAGGGCGGTTGTTGAACTAACAATCGTGCTGCAGAATATAAATAATTGATTTCTAAATCCCCAGATCACAACGAAAAATTCTCCTCTTTGTCCATTCATGTCGAGTCTTTAGAAAATTTGATCGAGATTTTTGATCGTTTTCAGTGTTTTCCAGACCGGAAATTTCAAGAAACTCCCTTATAGCTCCAGAAGCAGCAGACTAAAAAAATACGAAAAATCCCAGAATCTAATTCTGGACTTAAGCTAAAGATTAAGTCATAAATCTTCAAAATCGGTTTAGTGTATGATTTATCGTCGCCTGTCAAAATTGAATAGTTTCTTTGATGAACCCGGTATTTAGATTTAGTTTGTGTATCTATGTAAGTCGAGGGTGGTAAAAAGTATTTCGTGAAACGTGATCGGCTATATTTTTTTCTCGTGAAACGTGAAAGGCCAGTATTTATTAACGTGAAACGTGAAAAGCAAAACATTTTTTCCCGTGATTCGTGATCCTGACCCCCCCCCCCCCTTGCCATCCTCTAAGTTGGTCTCAATTACGCTAAAAACCGTAACTTCACCTTCAACGATTTTGTGAAATTTTAGGCATAAGGCATATCATCATGATTAATAAGTGGAAGTCCACGACTTCCTGGTTTGCTTAAACTAGGCATATCCTGGCATTATTGCTAATCCAGAATAATCAGCTATGTTGATTCAGACGAAGGCAGAGAAGGAGATTCACGTAGGGTAGGGCAATGTTTTACCCGGTTTTACCAGGTTACCAGGAAAATGGGCGTCGCATCGCACGCATTATTGCTTACCTGTCTGACTTCACAGAGCCACAGTCCAGATATGACATCGCCGAAAATTCTTTGGTTTGGGCTACTTCTTTCGTAGAATCACANGGGTGGTAAAAAGTATTTCGTGGAAACGTGATCGGCTATATTTTTTTCTCGTGAAACGTGAAAGGCCAGTATTTATTAACGTGAAACGTGAAAAGCAAAACATTTTTTCCCGTGATTCGTGATCCTGACCCCCCCCCCCCCTTGCCATCCTCTAAGTTGGTCTCAATTACGCTAAAAACCGTAACTTCACCTTCAACGATTTTGTGAAATTTTAGGCATAAGGCATATCATCATGATTAATAAGTGGAAGTCCACGACTTCCTGGTTTGCTTAAACTAGGCATATCCTGGCATTATTGCTAATCCAGAATAATCAGCTATGTTGATTCAGACGAAGGCAGAGAAGGAGATTCACGTAGGGTAGGGCAATGTTTTACCCGGTTTTACCAGGTTACCAGGAAAATGGGCGTCGCATCGCACGCATTATTGCTTACCTGTCTGACTTCACAGAGCCACAGTCCAGATATGACATCGCCGAAAATTCTTTGGTTTGGGCTACTTCTTTCGTAGAATCACAAACTTGACAGTAAATCCAAACGGCAGAGAACTAAATACTCGTCGGCGCTCCACTTCAGAATGGACTAAAAAATAAACCCCAAGCAGCAAAAGTCCTTGTTGGGACGAATTTACGAACAAACAGCGCAGCTCTTTATTCCTTATTGTTTGTTTACAATACGCGTTTTATTGGCATTGTAAACACAGTTTTCCATGAAGTAATCTCCTTACCTGTTTACGTCAATAATTGCTTATTGTTTCGTGATGTCAAGAGGGTGATTCCTATTCATGTCCGCGTTGCATGCAGCACATCTTCCAAACACCTTTCCCTTTCATTGCCACCATGTCTATAACGCGGACCTCGTTGACCAGCTGGACGTCGCGGCACAAAAGTCTCACAAGGTCCCCGAAATGACATCTCCTCTCAGCTCGGCTTTATGGATGAAAAATCGAGTATTTTTATTAGAACGAGAACCCAGGTGGTTTCAGGTCAAATTGAACTTTTCGTTTGTTGCTGTTTTTTATTTGCATCCAAAAGTAGCTTTTAGGTACACTGAGATACACCTCTTGATTCCTGAATGCTGGAGGTAAATGTAAAAGTGACAGTAAAATTCATTTCAACCAACACTTCATAGCATGACAAAATGTTTTGTTTACCTTTTTACTGAGGAAAAATAAAGTAGCGAAAGATGCTCCTAAACCAAAACAAAAATGGAAGGTTTCTGCTGAATGAATACAAACATAAATAACAATACAACTAAAATTTCATATTATCGAATATACAACACTGCTCATTAAGAAGATACCGATTTCTTAGATCGACCCAAATTCTCCGCCAGTGGTTCGAAATTACAAGTAAAAGGATTAAAAAATTAAAACATCTAAATATACTCAAAATTCAAATTAAGAAACAAGATCGACAAGAATCTCAATGAAGATAAAACGAATAAAGGCCATCGATATTTCCAAAGATTTTCGGGTAGTGCTCTGTTTATTTGGAACAAGACAATGATAGGTCCAAATTATTCCCCACCTTACCCTAAAGGCAAACAAAATTTCTAACAAAGTTGCATGAAAGAATATCAAAGCACAAATTCATGCACATAAAATTTCAAATTTGAGATTAAATTTTGGAGAACAACATACTGAACTGTGGAGTGACTACTGGTTGACCCAAACAATACCTCACGAGCTAGATCATAACCAGCTCTCTGAAATCAACGTTATTGACAAATGCTCTGCATCACCGTTTAGTTCAAAGGCTTGGCTATCTTTTGAGATGATGCATGGCTACTTTCAGCTATGATTACTATCCGAAAAACCAAACTCAAACAAAATTTCGAATCCTACATGTGTCTCATTTCAAGTGAAATAATTAGCAGTTCCTTTCTTTCCTCTCCTCCCCAGTGGAGTGACCAAAGTTTTCCTTTTTTACCCTCCTCCCCAGTGGCCAAAGTCTGCACGCAGGCTAGAAATAATCGCCTTCCTCTTCCAGTCAACATTTTGTGAAAACTTGACGTAGAGATGGATTTGAAGTCATCTGGGAAAATCAATTGCTTGCAAAATGACTGATCTCTGCCCCTATTCAACTTTTGTGCTCCCATGCAAATTTGGAATTCTGCTTTTCTCACATCTTCCAAAACATGGTCTGGACAAGGACGGGAAAGTCCAAGAAATGAATGAATTACCATATTTTTGAAACTCGTTTTACGGAGAGTAGCCATAGCTTAAACTGACCAACCAGCATCTGAAAAATACCTTGCTTGTGTTCATAACATTTCCTTTTAGCAAGCTAGGCGCGATCTAGTTCGTGAAGTTTTTTTGGGGTCACCCGGTATATACTCTACTTTAAAGCTACACTCCCATAAATAGGCCCAACGCTGCTGGGGCTTGCTGCCCTTCAGATATTTTACAACCTATTTCGTAAATCTTTCTTCACAAGCATCAGACAAACACAAGGTTGCATTTTCTCATCATTAGGGCAAGTTGGGCTTTTGAGGGAACTAGCCCATCTCCCGAAAAAGCAAATTACCCTCCCGAAGGTGGGGTTGGAAGGAAAACCTGCATTTTTCCCGCAAAACCAGTCCCCTCGTCCATGCTAGAAAAAACTTTCCAGATGCATCTGCAAAAGAAAGAAGATCCAACATGAAAAATTGAAAGAGGCGGGTGGGTGGGAGATTCAATTTGCAACCACTCCGCATGAGTGTGCAAAATTGCAAAATTCTCAAATCGAACTCCGTTTTATACTGCACAGAAGAAACCATGCCGCATGCACGGCCATCTACGACACGTTGATAATAATCTCCAGAGACTTCCTATGGTACATCAAATCGCCAGAGGCGTAAATAAATATGTGATGAATAAGAAAATGCAAGTTCGTTGCGTAATAAAACAAGAAACTGCATGTTCGTTGCTTTAACTCCGATTAGAATTTCATTCTAATCGCCATTTATATATAGAAAATAATTTCTTGCAAGGCGAAAAAGCAAGCATTACAAATTACATTTACTGCTGTACAGAGTTGTATGGGTTTTTCTGATTTCTGACTACTGATCCCCATGATCTAGTCAAATTATTGCTCCAAATATATGTCATTTAATATGCACGTTCTAAAACGAGGGGCAAATCACTCCAAAAATTGTGACGAGATTTTGAGATTTTGAGATATTTTAGATTTCAAAATTTATCGAGATGTTCAATGATTTTCGAGATTTTGCAAGATTTGCGAGAATTTAAACAATTTTTGAGATTTTCAAAGAATTGCGGAAAGATTTTTTTGAGAATTTCTGTCATTTGTTGGGGGAAATTTCTGGAATTTTTGAGATTTTTGAAGATTCTTAGGATTTTCTTTGGGATTTCTAAGATTTTTTGAAGATTTTTGAGATTGTCAAGATTTTTCGAGATTTGTCGAGATTTTTGGGACTTTTGACGATTTTTTAGGATTTTTTACGTAAGTGTAAGAGATTTTTGGAGTGATTTACCCCTCGTTCTAAAATGGTCACCAGAGGCTTAGTACCATTGAATTACAAACTATGCAAGAAATTCCATTACAATTTCACTCAATATTTTCTAGCTCTTAAAACATTCTACGGCCCGGCGTCCTAGTCAGCAGTGGCCTAACGCACGGTAGTTGGGGTTAGAGCAACTCCTAAGGGCCCCCGAGCTGTGGGGGCCCTAAAGGGGCCCCTTAAGGTTTTCAATAAAGAAATAAAGTCCTACCCTATTAACATAGAAGAGTAACCTGTTGATTTGCACTGAAAACGTTAGGGCCACTAAGGGGTCCCGAGCCTTAAAATGAATTGAAAAAAGCTATTATTTCAAGCTTAGTTTATTAAAAAAACACTGTAAATTTGCAAACTTATCAAAGAAGTTTAGTTATATTTAAGAAACATAAAAATATTTAGTGGATGAGATGATTTGACAAAAAAGAGCCGTTTCTGTGCGATGTTGAAGCTGTCTTTTTATAAATTTCCTTGGAAAGCCTTTCGTCGATCGCAATCCTTTCTCCATTCAACAATCAATTTTCTATAACAAATGCAGTTTCCGGCAATGTAAAGGGCGTGGTCCGAATTTTTTCCCCCTCGCGTAGTCGGGTAGTTTGCTCGCTTCGCTCGCATTCAATTACATCCCAATTCGTTGTTCGTGCCGACGGACCTGTAGCCTTCATAATTAGCCTCCACTATCGAGGTTTTGCTGTACTGGGCTTGCAAATTATTTTTTGATAAAAACAACGTTTTTAATTTTTGAAACTTTAGAAAAGTTTTGCATTCTTTCGATTTCAAGCCCAAGGCCCCTGGGTGGCTAATTTACTAAGGGCCCTGAGCTGCTCCGTTACGCCACTGCTAGTCAGCAAAAATTGCTAAGACCAGCTAGTCTGCAAAATTATTCATTGCCAAGACTATGCAGAATGGAGCCTTCTTCGTAGTGTGTCGATAGGCCGAGCAATATTCGAAAGGTTAACTTATTATTAGGGGGTGACTTTGCAAAACGTCAACTCACGGCTCACTAAAGGCTGTCTCGAATTAGATATCACTTGAAAATTTCCTCGAATAAAACTTATTAAACTTCTTTCCATCTGTAATTTTGCGCTATCACAAATCTCATGAGACATCTAATTTGAGAATCTAATTTAAGAGCAGAAAGCAGAATTACGTTACGTGCATATTCTTTTAGGCATCTAAACACCATGAAGCCTTTTTAACCATATCAATACCGGGCTTTCTAGACTCTTGTAGTACCGGGGAGGGAATAACGTAGATATGAGGGCGAGACTTGGTACAATGGTGGAAAATAGCAAAATCTACACAATAGGACACATTTTTTATTCTTCATTACATCCATGACGTCACTATGAAGTCATAATGAAGGAAAATTGCAATATTTTCTAACTATCGGCAATATTGGCAACATTTGGAGTTTTATTTAGTAATTCCTTCCATAATGGCTCTAAAATGTATCACAAATCATCAAAAAGCAAAAGATAGGCAATATAGTATCTATTTAAACTCCTTATTTATGTCATTTATTCATTATTTAGTTACCCCAGTTTTTCATTGTTTAATTTAAAGCCCTAATCACTGATGTAAATATTCTAAAATNTTTTATTTAGTAATTCCTTCCATAATGGCTCTAAAATGTATCACAAATCATCAAAAAGCAAAAGATAGGCAATATAGTATCTATTTAAACTCCTTATTTATGTCATTTATTCATTATTTAGTTACCCCAGTTTTTCATTGTTTAATTTAAAGCCCTAATCACTGATGTAAATATTCTAAAATGCCTCAACATCATTTAAAACAATCCAGAGAATCAAATTTGACGATAAGATTTTATCAATTACCTTTTGTTATTGATTTTATGGCGTTATAAACATTGATGACATCATTACATAAAAAACGTAATCCAAAATGAATAACTGTATTCATCATCTTAAAGCCCTCATCAAGAGCTATCGAATGGTGGTATTCTCGATGATCTGTAATCATCTTGGCAAAAACTAGACTCACTTCTTTAATTTATCAGCCCACGAAAAGGCGTTGGTCACGAGATCAGTGTCTACCATTTTGAAAAAATTATCAATTCTTAATTAGCCTATTGAATTTTAGGAAAAGTCACAAAATCTCTGCTCTTTATCTTTCGAAGTAACGACACTACATCAGATCATATTTGCCGCGGGCACTTGTGCCCCACCCCCGGTAGTAATAGGGTTAAAAGGGCAAAAATCGGGGAAAAAATCCAGAATCTCATCCTGTATGGACAGGATGGACCGCTGAACACGACCATTATTTGATCGTGCCTTCTTTATGCAGATTCCAAGAGAATACTTCAATTTCAACAACTTCTCCATTCAATCCTTGGATGTTAGTTAACTTTTGATTTGAGAAATAATGCTTCATAGTTGGTCTCTCTTCTAATTTCAAGAGCAGAAGGTTTTCGAACCCTTCGATATCTACCGGTTTCAGAAGGGCTCAGAAAGATAAGACAACAATCTCTCAGAAAGTCTACCGAAATTCAATGACCAAATCGAATAATAGAAAATAAGTTTAGTAGAAATATTAGGTAATATTGGGTAATAGTAGAAAATGAGTCTTGGCCTGCCCTGCGCAGTCTTAGCATGTGTGAAGTCTCGACTGGTGTTACCCTTCTACCCGGGGGTGGGAGAGGGTACATGATTTGGGGATGGACGGGGGTCTGCCGCCCGGTTTTCAGAAAGCTACCCACTTCCAATTGCCAAAATTTGCCTTCCCACCCACTTTTATGATAAATTTTGGCGAAAGCTTCCCATTTTTAACTATTTTATGCAGATTTCAGCCAAACAGACCCATGTTTAAGGAAACTCTGCCAAAAAGTGACCCTTGTTTAGATAATTTTGGGCCAAAAATCCACCCATATGGGCGGCAAATACCCGTACACTCAACATGTTAACATGTTATGTACCCCCCGGGCCCTTCTACAGAATCCATTGCTTGGGAATTTTGTTGTTTCTCCTCTACTAAGGAGGAAACAAGGTATTCAATTCAATTTATCTCGTCCTGAGTAAACGGCAAAAATAATCAAATTATAGATTTACATTACATTATAGATTCATCAAATTTGAAAATGGTTAACTGAATTTGTTATATTTGTTAAAACCTGCTGGGCTGGTCCTAATCATGATTTTCGTCGCATTCCTTGTCATCAAATTGAGCCAGTGCGTGACGCATGGTAGTTGGGGTTAGAGGAAATCCTCCTAAGGGCCCCCGAGCCTTTGGGACCCCTTGAGGTTTTCAATAAAGTAATAAATTACTACTCTATTAACGTAGAACAGCAACATGTTGATTTGCACTGAAAACTTTTGGGCCACTAAGGGGCCCCGAGCCTTAAAATGAATTGAAAAATGCTATCATTGCAAGCTTAGTTTATTAAGAAACGCTGCAAATTGCAAAGTTATTATTGAAGTTTAGTTATATTCAAGGAACATTACAATATTTCGTGGATGAGATGATTTGACAAAAAAGAGCCGTTTTTGTAGGATGTTGAAGCTGTATTTTCATAGATGTCCTTGGGAAGCCTTCCCGTCGATCGCAATCCTTTTCTCCATTCAAATATGAATTTCCTAGGAAAGATGCATTTTGATGCAATGTAAAGGGAGTGGTTCGAAAAATTTCCCCGGAAATGAATTCCCGTTCGTGCTGTTCGGCTCGCTCCGATCGCATCCAATATCACCCCAATTCGTGTTTCGTGAAGACGGACCTGTATATAAAGCCTTCATATTTAACCTCCACTGTGGAGGTTTCCTGTACTGTGTTTGCAAATTATTTTTTGGATAAAAACACCGCTGTCAATTTTGGGGATTTTAGCAAAGTTTTGCATTCTTTCAATATCAAGCTAAGGGGCCCCTTGGATGGCTAATTTACTAAGGGTCCTGATCTGCTCCGTTAAGCCACTGAATTGAGCAATAGTCTTTTGCAGAATATGGTATGTTACCAAAAAGCTGTTTCTTGCTATTTCATACGAATGCTCTAGTGCTAGATGCTATAAAAGCTTCGCCAAGGACACAATTAACCAATTGAAGTTGTAGTGTGTAATTAAAAAATTCAACTTGATAATAAATTCTTGTGATTTTGGAGTACACTTCAATGGCAGGTAGCTTGTCAGAGCACAACTTCCTTCAAATTCAAAGACATTTAAGATATTGAAGTAGTTCTTGAATTAATTTGACCAGTGCCACAAATGGAAAAACATTAATTTTCAGAATCTGTAATAATACCAAATTTTGATGATTTTTCAAAATTTTCCCTTGTTTTCACCCAGTGGATGCTATTTTCACGTTTCGTCAGGCTATAACCTCTTGGCCGCGTAAAGATCCCAAAGTTACACCTGTCGAAGTCATAGTTCGTGTTCTGTACATGACAGTTCCAGCGCTTGACCTTCTCTCATCATCATTCTTTCCAAAACATTTCATCCACTCCTTTCTGACCTCAGGTGACCTTACACAGTAGAAGACAAATATGAAGAATCCTTGCAATGAATTGAGAACACAGAAGATGACTTGAAATGGGAATGTTAAGACATTGATAGCAAACAGACCAACGATCCAAGTTGTTCCCATCAATGTTGAACATGCAACGACAATTCTGATTTTTGTGATGTTGCTCATTTGGTTGGTCTTGGTTGCTGTTGACTTTCTTGTCACTGACTTTGAAACCAAGGCAAGAATGATGAGATTTACAGCCATCATTAACAGCATCGGTAGAAGATATGATAAGTAGAATGCTAGGCCGGACACTATGCATCTGCAAAGAGAATAGGTAAGTAAATTGATGCAGCAGTAATTTGGAATCTTATTCTGGCGCATGCATGGCGCTACGGAGGGCGGTTATTCACTTGTTTGCCTTGCAGCCTCGTGGGAAGCAAAAATGCTGAAATGTATCCCAACAATGTAATAAGATACAGGAAATCCTCGAGTATAAAAACCTACAAAAATAAGAACCTACAGGCCGTTTTTCCTTAATTTCAAACCTAGTAATTAAGAACCTGTTTCAGTTTGATGAAAAAGATATGTTCTTATTACAAGGGTTATAAAATTGATTTTTTTATTGTCCTTATTAAGTTCATTTTAGTCCTAGTTGGATGATAAAATCTGAACCTCTGCCATTCTATTTTTAAGCTTAGAATTAGTTATTAAGCCTTTAATAACACTGCGAAAACAAGTAGCATGGCTAAAAATCACTTGATGATGACTCTGAAGGGTTTCCTAAAGGAACCCTCCCAATAAGAACTTTTGCGAACCTTACCACCCTGAAAGTACCTTTAAGATAAGAACCCATTTCAGCCAGGCTCTCAAGAAAAGTAGGTTCTTATACGCGGGGATTTAATGTATGATAAGTAGAATGCCAAGCCACATACTATGCATCTGCAAAGAGAATGTCAAACCATGATCCCTCAAGCTAACCATCCTATTTCGTAAATGAAAGGCCTATATCGATCTACATGATTTACACCATGATGGGTAAAAGGGTATCGATCGAAAAACATCCAAAAGGTGAGTCAAAAAAGTTCAAACGTTTCGAAGCCTTTAGTTTGCTAGCGATCCATCAGATTCCTTAAAACTGATTATCATTGTGTATGTACCATGTCATCATAGATAATATAATTTAGTTGGTCGAAATCGGTCATATCTTTCTTGATTTACAAGTGATTTTATATAAGTTCATTGTCTCAGAATCCTTCACGACTGGCCTAAACTTCTTGAGTCACCCGGTATGTTTTTCGTAGAAACTTTCTAATTATTACGCATACAGCGGGCATAAGCACTCTGGTAGATCACGAAAGGAGGGCGCAAATACAAGCCACATGGCTGCAAATAACATTAATGCCCGCAAGAACGGCGCAAATGAATTCGAGTGCGAAAATGCGACGTAGTTCGAAAGGAAACCTTTCCAAAGACAAAAAATAACGTTTTGATTCGAATTGAAGTTTCAATTAAAGATTACCGTCGAATTGCGAAATTGTAATTGCAAATGTTTCGACTTTGGTAAACATCTCATGCTATATTTTTATAGCCAATGATGAGTAAAAATGGTAAGAACGTTGCTTTTTCTGTGCATTGGACTAATTTTGCTACCTTCAATTTTAAATTCGAAGTCTTCCGCATCGCATAGGGTGCAAATAGCAACACTCGGGCCTCAAATTTAAAACCTCTGTCCGCAAATTAGCCCAATGCCCGCAAAAGCAACGTTATTGTTATATTATTATCATAGGCTCGATAAGCGATTTTTAGCGATTCTATAAACAGGAGTAAATTTTTTGGAACATCCGGTACATACAAATGAAATTATGGGCAAGAGAAACTCACATCCATTTTCCATCAGACATCTTTCCGTAGACATCCATTTTAGAAATTCCAGCTGTAACAGCAACGATGAGAAATGGTACTCCTGTAGAACAATAAATGATGCAACAGCTAAGTAAAAAATGCAATGACGTTTGCTGTAATAGACGATCATGAAATGTTTACCAATGAATATAATCTTGAATATGAATAATGAATATAGCGTTTTGACTGTGGCTGGAAGCTGCTTTGGAGAAGTCAAGTTATTACGATACCTGTTGTCCAGCTTTAATGACGTCAACTGCATTGTGTTCTCTTCGAAGAAACTTGAAAGGAAAGCTATGCTAATACCTTGACAGGCAAGGGAGCGTTTATAAGATCCTGAATATTTGCAAGAACAATACAAAACAATAAGGTAATTAAGAGAGAGCAATATGTTGAGGGGAGTATGTGGGTCGGCAGGTGGGACTTTACTGTATTACAAAATCATGGATGTGGTTCTTGTCATTATTTTGAAGGTAATCGTCAAACAAAAATTAATCGAAATTTTTAGTCCTAAATCAACGCAGTTTAAAGAGCAAATTCCAATAAAAATCGGCAAGATTGCAGAGTAGATTGTAAAGCAGGGCTAAAACAGTAGCCTGAACTGATATCTCTACTATGTTGAAATAGAACGAAAAATAATAACGAAATGAGCTTACCCCAGGCAAACATATTGCTCTTTAAGATCAGTTTTGACACCCTAGATTTGAGAACTTTTGCTAAACAAAGGTACAAAACTGCGCCTTCCACTGCCATCCAGCCAAATGATGCCAAAACAAAGAAATGAATAAGAGCTCCAAATATTTTGCAAGTTGTCTTCTCCTTGGTCTGGACGCCAGCCATGAAAGTAATGAGAGTTAGCATCAACGATAAACAAAGAAACATCAATATTTGTGGGGGCTGCTTCTTTCTTAACTTCCTACAATAGAGAGTGCGTGTATTAGAAACATGAATATACATCACGAGAGAAGCAGATTCATCTCACTGAGTACAAACTCAGAGAGTAAGTCTTTCATAGCTTTCTTGAATGTTTCTCACATGTTCATCAAGATGATACCAGTAAATATGATATTTTTCTGACAGAAAAACACTCTACAATACGACCTGGAATCTATAAGATATGCAGGTTAAACTCTTGGAACAGCATTCCTCATGTCATCAAATAATCTTCTTCCGTAATGAATTTCCAGCATCAACTTTCCGACAGCTCCATTTTCTATCCCCCAACTACAATGAGTTGAACTTAGACAACAGACAATACTGCCATTCATGCCAAATTTTTGAAATTGATGAAATTCTTATTCAATTGATGGAATCTTTATTACCAGTTAAAGTCTAAATGTTTTGCTTTCAACCATGAGGGTGCTATTTCCTGAGTTCATCTGACTGGTCTTTTTCCCACCGTTCCAGGATCCGCAATTCCACCTTTCCGTAAAGGGCCAAACGAAAGAGAGAGAAAGAAATTCACCTAGCTAGAAGACATAGCACCGCATTTTTATCACAACAACTCGCACGTGCCGTATCTCATTAATTAATCATACGGATACGGATTCTCTCTTTCCTTACTTCCTTTTACGGAATTTTGGATTTGTGAATCCAGGAACTGTGAAAAAGGGATCGGTCAGACGAACTCTAGGAAATAGACTTGGGGCAAGTCTACTATTGAGAGAGGTCCTCCTTTAAGAAATTTCCTGCATACAAATTCTTCTATGAAATTGTTAATTGTGTTAGCTTGTGAGATCTATAATTTAGAAACGTAAAACGCTTTTTATAGCACTGAAACTGAATCCTTTGTTTTATAAATTTCGAGCATTCTTTGCCAAAGGTAGTCAATCAAATATGTGATTGTTACATTTAGGTAAAGCTTCCTTATGCACATACTTCTAGACAGCAAGACTCTTGAAATCTTACCTGAAGACTGCAAATGTTATGAATGTAAACAGAAGACAGACGAAAGATATTGCACAGCCAATGTAGGAAACTATACTCAAAGAGTGTCTTTGCGTCTCAGACAATTCTGATTTTCCATCAGGCACTTGCAACAATACTGCAAAATGCGTCATATGATTGCAACGGCACCTGTAGTGGCCGTTAAAATTCTCAACAATCCTACATCCTTCAGTTGACCAAGAACCAGAGCCACCTAGGATATATAAGATAGAAAATAGAAATGAAAATAATATCATCAAATGGGGTGACTTTGATCAGGATGGTGACTTTGATCTCTCAGCCGTTTTTAAGTGTACTCTTTTCTATGCCAAACCATCTGTAACTTGGGGGCTATAGACCAAATGAGGTCCAAACTGGTATGAAAAAGATTCATATGATTAGATGTTTGCATACCAGCAACACAAAGTAAGCCCCCATACGATAGATTCTAATTTGCACTCCTCTAAAAAATGGGTGCTAATTAAGCGTGAAGCTTATTCAGACTTCCTTGCATTTAGAACTAAAAATTATTTGGACTTTGAAAGAAGACTGCTATCAAAGTCATCCCATCTGTGGGATGATTTTTGATCACTACAAAAGAAGATCACTTCATGGCTACAAAAGAAGTGGAAGATAGCACCAAAATCTCTTTTACTTTTTGCATATCATACGTCTAATGAACAATGCTCACATATTACAGTTTGTATCAGGGACCGCGGAGCCGGGGGGGCTGGGGGGCTTCAGCCCCCCCAATAATTTTCAAGTCGTACTTTTTAATTTTTTAAGAAATTATGTTTATATCAGCAAATATCACCTAGGGTTCATAACTTAAGCACTATCGAAGTTGCAACTATTGTTATCAATAGAAATGAGAGCAAGATAAGAAATTTTGGGAATTTTGATTGAAAGTTGGATCTATTGCCGATACAAACTTATTCTTAAGAAATAATGTTCGCGTTATTAGGTTCTCTTTATTTCTGAAAGTAGAGAGGCTTTATGTTTCCGTACAGCCAAACTCGCATAAACCGGATCGCTTCTGACCAAGAAAAACAATCCGACTTGCACGAACTCCGACTTATGCGAACTAACTTGAAAATGAAAATGCGGATGGGACTTTCAAGTCTCTTCGTTTTTTTTCCGACTTATGCAAATATCCGAATTATGCGAGTCCGCCTTACGCGAGTATGACTGTGTTTACTACATTAAATGTAATAATTCCGCGAGAAATCTTTACAACATAAAAGATTAAAGCGGGGCATTTCTTTCATCCAAAAGACGCTCCGTGGCACATAAACCTTTCGCCATCAGATGAAAGATTGCAATATTGCAATACTGTACACTTTATTCACCGATGATTTTATGGAGATTTAGTTGTTGAATATGCTACTAATGAAGATCTTTTCTTAGACGTTTCTAGCTATGAAAAGGGCGTTGGTCGCATTTATAGCCAAAGTAGAGGGCGTGGTCGAGAAAATTTTTCTGGGGCTTTGCCCCCAGACCCCCTCAGAGTTGCCCACTGCTTTCTAGCCCCCCCAATCCAAAATATGCTCCGCGGTCCCTGGTTTGTATTAAGGTTTTTCATTTCTGATCGGCATTATGAGGAAAAAATTTCAATTGATCAAAGTCACCCCACTTGAAGGTACAAAATAGAACCAAATATTTTAAATGAATTAGCTAACCTGGATATTTCGCCTAAAATTGTTAAGAATATAGGATGGCCTAAAGAAAACGTCGCCATCTTTTAACAGCTAAAGCAGACCTGCTATAGTACAGTAACTTAGGGCATATTTCGAAGAAGCAAGAAATGTAGGTATTTAGGACCTGCTGTACTTCAAACAAAAGAAACAATAAGATGTGATAAATAAAAGGAGAATAAAGTTCAGCGAAAAATTTGACAAATTTGAAAAAGATTTTATGACAAACTAGTGCATGATAATCATTTTTGTTAGCTAGAAAAATAGCAATATTTTACAAGAATAACTGATACTTTTACAAGAACAAGAAGTACTTTCAAAGCAAGCAGGTAAAACAATTTCCATCAAAGTTCAATGTTTAATTAGCACTTGAATCCATTTTCTAAAGAAAAGTTAAAGATGACTGAAGACAAACCTTTAGCGTCAAAATCCCAAAACACACATTTACTCTCCCATGAAGTGTTTGAATACGTTTGTGGCAGAAACTCTATAATTATTTCTTCTGAAGAACTGAGATTTTTTAGTTTGATGCCACTCAAAGCTGCTGATACCACTTTACTGTTGACAACTTCTACTTTGAATTCTTTGCCACCAGATGCGTCACTTTCTTTTGACAAGTCTTCCTTTGAACCAGCATTACCTTTACCGAAGTCGGCATTCTTTGGTCTTAACATCTTCGAAGTCGATTCCATGTCCTTGTTTCCAGAAGAGCTTTGAGCGATGTTATCGTTCTTTTTCGCCTTTTTTTTTATCTTTGAAAGAACGCTATTAGCAAATAGCTTACTGTTTTCGTAAACAAAGCTCGTAAAACGAAGTTTTTTCGAATTCGAAATAGCGGATGCTAATCTAACAGCTTGGGCAGGAACGAAAATTGACGTTTCATCACTCGGGTTGCTTTCTGATGTTGCATTAGAGAATGCATTCCCATCGTTGGATTTATCATCGCCTGTGCCAATGGAAATACCGTCTGATGTACTTGCGTCAAGGATTATAATTGTAAGCACGATATTCTTGCGGTGAATTGTAATGTTTGAACCATTAACAGTCATTGTATCCGCCATTGTTTGCAGTGCTTTTAGAATCCTAGTGTTCAGAAAATTTAATATAAGTGATAATAGTGATAGAGGTAGCCCAGTGGGCATTGGGCAAACAACATTGAGAAAATTTCGAAAAAACATTGACTAGCATCTACAATCTTGGCCAAAAAAAGCTGGGATAATGGTAGTGAAATTTCAAGCACAAATCTCTATGGGTTCTCGAGCTTTGAGATATTTTTGTTAACAACCATTTTCAGAAAATCTTGGCCAAAAAAAGCTGGGACATAGGCAAATTTCAGTGTGGTCGCGATGTTTCCCAAAATATCGAGAAGAAATCGAACATTTTGGACCTTGTGGTCCCCCCTCCCCCTAATTCAATGTTGGCTACAATCAGTTGCAAAAGTGTTGAGCCATTGTGGGAAAATATGGATTTTTGCCCCCCCCTCCCCCCATTGAAATGTTGTTTCGGGGGAAACGCGATTTTTCTAATGAAAGGTAATAAAATACACCTTTTTAGACCGGTCTCAACATTGCAAAGGGGGAGGGGGGGATACAAGGCAAGAAAAATCGATTTTTTCACAATGGCTCAACACTTTTGCAACTGATTGTAGGTCGAATGGCGTTTGATTCAAGCAACATTGAAATAGGGGGAGCGGGGGACCTGTAATCAAACGCCGAAGTGGTGCAATTTTCTGATTTGTCCCATGTATTTTGGCCAAGATTGTAGTTGTTGAAATGTTGATGAAACGTTGATGAAACCTTGACGAAACGTTGACAATGAAATTGTTTGTTTACTGCAAAATGCAAACGTTAAATTAACGTTGTTTCAACGTCATATCAACTGTCACATCATATCAAGATGATTGCAATGGCTAAGGCAGCATTTGGAAAGCATACGAATTTCCAAAAAGTAGCATCAGTATATGCATTAAACCAAACTTAAAATCCTAGATACGTTCGTATAGTCAGGCTTTCCCCATGGTTGCGAGGCTTCGACCATTAGCAAGACCATGTATGAAATAATACAGGCATTTGATTTCTAGTGGTACAGAAGGAAGTTAAAGATCAAATGGACAGATAGAATAATAAACCGAAGAAGTTCTGAAATGAATTAATGATTGAGAGTTCAAGTTCAATGCCAACACTGCGAGGAGAAAAATGCCAGTATTGCGTCACCAGTGGTGAATTCCATTCAGGTTCCAGTAGTGAAACTTTTAAAAATATCATAGAGGCATATATTGAAGGGAAGAGATCCTTGTGGTTAGCAGAGAAAGACATGGACAGATGACATGAAAGATTGGTGAACAATTTAGCAGATTTGGAGCTTTAAAGAGACTGGCAAAAGGTTGATGTAGATGGAGATCCATAATTGACAACCTACGTTTTACGTGGATGCCATCAAAAATTGAATTGAATTGAACAAGATATGGAATTTTAAGATGAAAAAACCAAAACGTGTGAAATGTCTTGGCCATAGGGTAAAAAGAAGTAATACCTTTGAGAGCTCGATGCCTGTGCTTGAGATGTTGCAAGTACCTCTTGGTCAATGTCTAACAAATTACTCGTGGCTGCAAGAACATTTTCGGCTACCTGCAAACAAGATAGACCTATAAAACTATTCAGTAGATGATAGTCATTTCGAGTACCGCTCTTCTCGACATTGGCTATGTAGAACGTTCCTCTTAAACAAAAGGAGTACGAATTTCTTATTTTGCTTTTTTCTACACCTGCTTAGTGGACCTCTTCTTTGGCACTGAGCTAAAGCTGAAAACTCACGCAATTTATCCACATTCTACAACGCACGTTGAGCATATTCACGGAAACAGCTTCAAAGCAAAATTGGAGTTATCGCTTGTACGATATGACCGAAACTATAAATTATTGAAATTTGCTGGAAACTCATGAGTGTCTTCACCTCATGAACGTAGACACTTTGAACTCAAATGTCATGTTCTCAAATGAACGCAACTTTTTGAATCATTAATTTCATAATCAGGATGAGAAGTAATTTTACTTCAATGAGACTTTTGACGCATATCCACCGCTGGGAACGATTATATCTCAAGTGTCAAGTTTCATACCCCAAATTTCGCCAAGGCTAAAGTCTGTCTCAATCTGATGTTACGTGAGATTTGCGATAACGCAAAATTACTGATGCAAAGTTCCTCAATTGTTTTTATTCGAGGGCATTTTCACGTGAAATCTAATTTGAGAAAGATCTTAGTCAAATGTACGAGGAGGAATGAAGAAACTGAAATAAGTTTTGGACAAAGTCAAGAAATTTGTCCCATCTTCATCCGGACAAACGATCTTTTGGATTTTTGTGGGTATCATAGGGGAACCTTCCTTGTTTTTGTTACGATATGGGTGTATTTTGGTTGTGGCATACATTTCTTTTTTGGAACATTCCTCCGTGTGACAGTAGCATTTTCTAATTCTGTGTTGTGAAACACAGTTGTCTAATTTGGCTAGGCTTTCTGATGAGGAATAAAGTCTTTTGTGGTCCAAATTACAATGACCAATAACTGTCAAGACATCCCTCTTTGGTCTTAAATACTTGGCAATTAATTAATTATGGAGATAAACGGTTTTTTTAATCAAACCGTGGTTCAACTATTGGTTTGTGACAGGAAGAGCTTATCAATAGTCACTTCTTCTCTGCTGTCACTTCCGAAAATATCGACAGAATATTGTCTTAGTTGTGGATAAAGAGACCTTGATAAAGTTTAGAAAACGCCAAGTCAATGACCTAATTTTGTACCATATGACCAAAAGCTAAATGCACAGGAATAGTCTGTTATCTTACCGGGTGAGTCAGAAAGATGTTTAGACCTTGAAAGCTTGTAGCTCTCAAACTATTTATCAGATTCCATTAAACTGATAATACATTTGTAGCTGACATGTCCACTTAAAGAAGAAAATTTACTTTGTCAAAATTATAGTTGTATCGCTTTCAAATTACAAGCGATTTTATAAAAATGCTTCACCTCAAAATCCTTCAATACGGGCCTAATCATTAATCATTAATCAAATTTACTAGCAATTCAGCCTCATGATAATAGAAAACAGACAAAAAAGGCTAAGTGGCTGTCCCAAGTGTATAGGATTATGCAGCAGCCTTCTTATGTGCCTAGTAAACGTTTGAGCGATAATATAGAAAGATAGAATTCGAGTATGATAGCTATGGGGCTAAATTGCTAGCAAATTTGATCAAGGTTTTTAGGCATGTTTTGGAGAATTTTGAAATGAGGCATTTTGCTACAGTCATTTGTAATTTTAAAATGATACGACCGATTTTGACAAACTAAATTGTCTTATCGAAATTGATATGTTAACTACACAAGTATTATCACTTTATACTGGTTGTCCCAAAGAAAGTACTCCTGCTTGAAAAATCACCAAAATTTGATTACATGGCCGATCTTTAAATCTATTTTTTGGCGAGTAGATAAAAGACCAAATTACTTTCTCAGGTATAGCTGATCTTATGATTGGTTTTAACATTAGCAAATGTGGCTCTTTTAGGGCTGCATGGTTTTGAAGCATACTGCAAAAAGCACTGATGATTACCAACTCGACCTTTTAATGCTATCCCTGCCACTGTAGTTAGAGGTGTTTTTTAACTTGTATTTTTCTTTTTTAGTCTTAGTATTATATTAACTGTATTGTATCTACTGTATTTTATTATCCTTTCTTAATCATTGTAAATAGTGGCAAATTGATACATGCATACATACCAGATTATTTCTTTTACATGGCAAGCTTCTAGGTTGGTCATAAATGTCAGAAAGAAAGCAAATATCATTGAAGGATGATGAAAATCTCAAAATAATGGTTCTTAGGCGAGATTTACGATGCTGCTTGAAGAGTATAGCTCAGAATGAGATTATTCAACCTGTCATTTTATGCCCTTTAAGTAAATATATTTGGATCATTGGCAAATGAGATAAAAAAGAAATTTTCTTTTTTGGAATTTAATAAATGGCTTGAGAGCTGAAGGCTTTCAAGCGTCCAAGCATTTTTTCTGGTTGCCACGGTATGGGATAAAAATAGTCGGGCAAACATGGGATTCAAGGGCTGTGTTCCAGCTCATGATCTTCCAAAGATGATTTAGTAAAGCCACCATCGTCGACAAAGGTCTTGAAGACAACTTCCATTTTTGTGAGTTTTGGACTCAGCTGCCATAATTTATCATTTAGAAGTGTAACGAATTCTGGAAAATTTGATCGATGTATTTTGGTCGTATTTGCTTGTTTCCGGACTATGAACTTTCAGGAAACGCTTTTAGGAATCGTTCTAAAAAGATCGGCGGAGTCAGCGAAGCTTCTGTGGCCGATTTTTTTTTAGATTTGGGACATGAAAATCCAAACCTCCGCCGTATTGCGTGGAAAACTCCGAGACATTTCTTGGTCGAGTAGAACGGAGTTTCATGAAAGTGCCGGCAGTATTGTAGCCGCTTTGGATTATCAGTGGGAGAATAGCCGGCAGGCATCCATAACTGCCACCGAAAAAAGTCCACTTTTATTGAGAAGATCCCTTACGTTAAAAAGTAAACAATCGAGTAATCAAAATAAATAAAGAATTACCGGGTGAGTCAGAAAAAACGTAGGGTGTTTAACATGCTATATTTTGGAGAAAAACAAGTCAAGTTGGGAGTGTCGAAGTTTTATATTGCAGAAGGAAGATAGTTTGTGATATAGCCATTTTGGTGAAAAGTATCGCTAGTAAAAGAACTTTCAGCTTGCTAAAAATAACAATTTAAATTACTGCTCCCAAAGGGATACAACATAAGTAAAATTAGTTCTCCTTTTGTGCTCTGACACAACGGATGCCTTGTTTCAATTTTTTGGTAGAGGAACAATATGTTTGTCATGGTTTAGGAGGTCACACGTGCATGAAGATGAATCTAATTGAAGGCCTATTTTAGCAATCTTGCGAAGCATCATTTTAATAAAATCGCTCGTAACTCTGAAATGGAAAGGCCGATTTCGACCAAACAAATTTTCATATCTAAGTTAGCTTTTCTTCTACGCATTGAAATTTAAAGAAACAAATTTGCTTATTAAACTGCATCAATAAAAATCGGCAAACACTCCACGTTTTTTCTGACTCACCCGGTATAATGCAGTGCTTTCCTATAGATTAAACCATTGATCTTTAAAAGTAATCTACTTTAATTTGTTCATGGCGTATCAAAATTGGAAGCTTTTTGGTGCACCCGGTCATCTCAAACTAAAGTCAATACTGGGTGATTCTAATAAAGATAATGCTTGACCTTACTTCTTTGTCTATAGCCTTCCCCGTATGTACAATATTCTCGATACTCTTTGCAGTAGAAGTAACATCAGCATTACTGGTGTTGTTGGCAAGGGCTTGTGTTGCATTTGCAAGTTGCCCAGAGAATTCAGCTGCATTGTCAGCAGTAACAGATTTCTGAAAAGAGAATATTTCGTTGAGAGGCATTGCAGCGTTGTTAAAAAATATGATGAGCATTGGAACAATTTACTAGAAACTCTCATGTCAAGCTGCGAGAACCATTATTAGCAATCTTTGCTTGTTACGGCCCAGGGGAGCACTCAGCATGTCCAAGTACGGGGGAGGGGTCAGTTCCACAAATTTTCAGGCCAGCAAAAGATATCAGTTCAGTTTCATTGCAATGCAAAAATATCAGCTCAGTTTATACTTGACACTTGTAAGCAAACATGACATATCCTGAAACGATGCAAACTTGAATCAGGATTGCCTTGAAAGGACTAAAAAATATCAGTATAACTATATTTGACGTCAACAATTATCATGGCCATACTTTCAGTTGATTTGGACCCAAAAATATTGGACTGACCTCGATCCCGTATGTGCATGTATCGACCGCCCACCTCACCCCCTGGTGTTTACAGACAGGAGAGCAGATTTTTGTATCAAAAGCATCAATTTTACTTGATTGAATTACCTGTGCAAAGCAGTTAAAGTTTGCAAACAAAGGGATTTATATGGCTGATTAGTCAAGCCACAGCTGTAAGTAATGCAGGCATCAGAGATGTTCTAATACTTGAACCATTGAATCATTGATTGCGCACGCAAGTTCGTTATAAGGAGACATGGGTACATATCGAAAGAGGAAGGATATATCTAAACATCTTCAAGAAAATTGCGTCTGATTGAGAAATTTAACAACAAGAATTACAGTTCTTTTATCTTTAATTTCTACAGTTGATTAATCAAGCCAAAAAAGTAGGTAATGCAAGCCTCAAAGGGTGGTCTGGATTGCTAGCTCCCTTCACTGCGCATAGAGAAAGGGGTTTTAGGCGTTTTCAAAGTTTGCCTGTATCGAATTGTGCTAGCTAAAATTGTGTAAAGAGCTCTTCACTAGGTTCGATTGATTTCGAGTCACTTGATAACGAGTATATGCTCGAAACTTCGCTTTTTTTACATTTACGCTAGTTTGTGGTACTTTAATCATTTATTTACGATTTTTAAAACTCACGTTAGCAAGGTCCTGCACTGAAATTGTGTCTTTTGGTATACACATTCCTACATCAGACTTTAGCCATTGAGCACCATTTGATGCATCCAATTTACATTTTCGCCATGCTTTCCTGTTTTGAAATCCATTTTCCATCTTAGCGATAGGACAATCACGTGATACAGTCGAATTTACCGGTGTGCTTGGCCAGTGTATCTCTCCTTTGTTGTTTGGTAGATACTCCGTAGAAGGTTGACAGCAATCTAAGAACATTCGAGATAGATATCGCGGCGTGTCACAGAAATGTATTACCTGTTTGAAAATCTAAACATTTTTCAAGGGTGGGCATGTTGCAGTGAGGACAGTGGTCCTATGTATGTCCACATAACCGGTTTATTTCTTCCATACTATGTTAATGTCTGTCCCTAAAATCAGGTTTGTTTTGAACTCTTTTCAACGATATCATTTTGCAACTAACTTGGACTGTTCATGTTCTTGGATGTTGGTCAATATTTGTCCTCAAAATTGGGTTTTATCGGAGCATTACAAAAATGTATGTCCCCAAAACCAGTTTTTGTAAGAGCGCAATATGTACTGGTACGCTGAAAAATGGGTTGGTGAAATCGCTTTTCCAAGAAATACATAGGACCACCAAAAACACAGCACATGCCCACCCTTGATTTTTGCAAAATAGTTTCTCTCAGTGAGGCTTCAACTTAGCTTTTGAGACTTTCTCGTAATTTTGGATGCATTATTTCTCTCAGAAATTTAAAATTTGCCCAAAACAACTTTCTTCGAGTTATCAAAACCATGACGTTCAATAACACGTGTTTTGAAACAAATCTTGGCAAAACTTGGCTATTTGTAAACCAAACTTGCCAAACTTTAGACCTCGTTAGACCAAACTAACAAAACAATTATACAGTATGGTACACTAGCAACATGTAAAAATATGCCATTGAGGGTGGCACATCCCCATGTGTCTTTATTATTGGAGAGACCTTCCTCCGTAATTAAAACTTTTCAAAATTGGTTGTAGCATGATTTCTCTGACAGAATATACAAGTTTGAGCTAGAATATTACGTAGGAAAGAAGAAGCATATATTCATAAGGCAACTTACCATATGACATAGCTTCGACATCTGCTTCTAGAAGTTTGCTTAACCGTGATTTTATTGACTTCATTTTATTGCATATCATCAATTTACTGGATGTGTTGAAGCCGTGTATTTTTACTATGCATAATCGAGTCAATCTAAAAACAATAAATAGTACTTTCTAAATTATATAAAGCACGAAGAAAAGTATTTTATCGTTGTTCTTGTAAAGCTTTGAGAAAATATAAGAACTTGCATGGGCGGATCCAGCCGAAATACTGACTGGTGCTCGAGTCGCGCGAAGCGCGTCGCGATACATGAGGGGGTCCGGGGGAAAGCCCCCTGGAAAATGCTTGGGACCACGCCCTTTTATTCACTGGGAAACGCCATTTTTGGCCAAAGAAACGCCCTTTGTCTGGCCTGTTAAGGCCTTTCTCCTTGAAAGTTAACTTTAGAAACAGCTAAAACAAACCAAATAGCAAATATTCTATGACGCTCGTTGCATACTAAATTCGAAATTTCTTTAATTAATTAAACTGGAAACTCACCAAACCGGTAGCCTGCGTTCCTGAGTGAGGGGGCATAGTATGCATGCAGGTTACCAAACTGGCTGCAAATCATTTGCTATCCCCCTCTGACTCTTAGGAAATTGCAGTGACTTCAATTCTGAAAAGGCCTTTACCTTCTCTTCCTTCTTCGACGATGTATTGTTCAAGATTATTTCTAATTCGACTCGATGATTCACGTTGGAAATTACTATAGACTGACACGATTGAAGAAACAAGAAAGTAACATAGGCTAGGCTTTAGCGAGCAACGATTGAAATTCCTTCACAAAAACATTGAAATGCTTGGAGGCAGCCCCCGTAAACTGTCATATTTTCCATTGATTATGCTCGTAGAAACAATTTCTATGAATATTCTACTGCATAATATTTTCGAATCTGACTGGGGCTCCCGCCAAAATTGAGCCCCAGTCATCTCGATCATCCATTGGCCATGATAACATTTTTCAAAACTGACTGGTGCTCCCGCCTAAAATGCTTTTATCTACTCGAAAGCAGATTGGTTAAATATATATAATTTCAAATCTGACTGGGGCTCCCGCGAAAACCAATGTTGAATGCTGTCGCTGTCGCTGACGCATTGCACTGTAGGCTAACAAAAGGTCTTACAATGAAGTCGAGTCCAATCAATCAACCATGAATCTTTACTTTGAATCTTGTACGGAGTGATTGGCCGAAAGCTCTCAGATCATTTGGAAACAGGGGGTCGCAGCCAATGTAAATTTCACGATAGTTTCGTTGCGTAGTAATTTTCTTTAGGCTTGACAGGGAGATGGGCGGATTTGTTGAAATTAATTCGGTTTTTTTCTCAATAGATTCAGGTATTTATGAAACTCAGGAGAACAGGATCTTTTGAATTGGTGCTCGAGCACCGCAAGTTCCAGTCTGGATCCGCACCTGAGGCTAGGCTCTCCGTAATAAGGTCAGATGCGAATCAATAATTGGAACAGTGGACCCTTAGTGACTTCTTTTAGGTTTCTTTGGAAAATAGCTCTTTATTTCAGCGAAACCATTTTATAAGTCCTTAAAGTCCTACGATTATATATTATGATAGAGTGCCTACTGAATAAAACAGTACTTACTAATTCCTATGTCTGTATTGATCAACTTACAGAGGCCGCCAGTCTCAAACAATATTCAAAGAAGACACTTTGATGCATCAATTGTAATACACTCATCTTTTTATAAGAATTTAAGGCCCGGGGTTGGTAGGCAGTTTCTTAAATTTTTGGACCATTTTACTAGCAAAAGTTTCTTATGTCTTTCTTATCTTGCTAATGCCCTAAGTATAGAGCCAATATATTTTTGTTAGAAGGGCTTCCAAATTATTTTATAAGATCTCAAAACATGTTATAACATAATTCGCACTCAAAACAATGTCAAAACACCCACTATTATTGTACAGTGTCAAAATATTGTCGAGTGACCTGGGAAAATTAAAGCTACAAATTACAACAGTTTCTTACAGGTAGGGTAGTTTCTTAAGTTTTAAAACATCGAGCCTACCGTTTCTAATAAGCTGCTTCTTATAAAAACAAATGAGCGTAGATACATTTACCTTTTGTTTGTAGGACCCCAGCTGAGTACCTTTGCGTTGACCTTTCTTGGCTTCAATGTGTCTTCAAACTACAAGTAAACAATTTACGATCTAATATAGACCTAGGAGAGAGGAGGCACCACCGTGCCCCCCCAATTTGTTCGTGAGTTCCATATATAACCCTAAGGTGCCCTTTACGCAGCCCTAATGTTTATTAGTGCCCCTCCAGTTCTAAAAAGCTCCATGTTGAGAGTTGTGCACCTCCAAGCAAAAACTGCTTCCTACATCCCTGTAATCAAATGCTGACAGAGTTACAAAGTACTAAGATAGATAACTACCTTTTCTATTTCGATTAAATGATTTGGCAGTTGATTTTCAAAATGATTATTGCTAATTATGGGCATATTAAATTGATTGAAGTATTCATCTGCCCTAAAATTTCCAGATTACTAGAAGCTGGATAAGTCAAAATATCCATGAGCTCAGCTGCACTTAGATTTCTGGAACAAAGCCTTATTCAATAACGCTTTGTAATCAAGAACTTTGTAATCAAGAAAGTGTTTTTCCAATCACAATATTCTAAAGTGCACGTCTGTGTTTGGGTGGACTTGCACAAGTCATCTTGAAAGAAAGAGAAAGGACGACTTTTTCCAAAGAGCATCTCATCAATGATTCATGAAGCGTGTGTCACCTCTCTTGACAGGATGTTTTCAATAGGACCAAAGGGGAAGCAATTTAAATTCTTCATTAATTGGTCAAAAATCAACATCAGAAAAGCAGCATGCCGGACCACAAATAACCCGGCTATTTATATGTGAACAGCTGGGAGCAAGTTGTTCTTTCTTTTTCTTTCAAGACGACTTGCGCAAGTCTAGTGTTTGGGTTTTCTGCTGACTTTGGAGGTTTCTATTGACCGCTTTTTAGTAATGGCAATTGAAAAGTGTAGTTGTGATAAACAAACCGTTGAAATGACGATGTTTGATGTCGTCTGCCTATTTGAGAGAAATTCTGTGCCACTTTTTTTATAACCAGATTTTGCGATGAACAGGAATCTGACAAGGGAGCCATCTGAAAATAAATATCATCTTTTAGATAAAGTTAGATTTCTTGCTACATTTTGCATGCAAGATCAATTGGAACAGACAGAAAAGTGATGGAAAGTGCTCTCGCATAATCCAAGTCCTTTTTGTCTCGTTACCGTCATGCTACAAGAGAAATGGCAGTAAATTGTGTGTCTTTTGTACTCTATTTCAGTAGTTTTGGTTTTCAAGTGAAGCACACAACTGCTGGAAGCATTCGATGAACCCTACCTGCTGCTCTGATCTTGCTCCTTTGGACTTTTTTTATTCTGAGTGGATGAAGTTTCAGTGGAATGGAAAATTGGAAATTCACACTTGGAGCGTCATCTTTGATGCATTGCTGGTGCATTCTAGTTGACAATGAAGCATTGCAACGCATAGACTGATGCAGAAAAAAAAATTCTGACAATGTGGCAAAGCTTGATAAATCCAACGTTAAATCGCATCGAGCCACAACATCGCCTCAATTGTGACTTCAGATAAACACCTGTAGAGAAAAGTTAGCGGACTATGTTGCTGAGTATCTTTTGCAACTATAACCAAGGGCGCCTACCTTGTATGAATTTGTTTTATTCGCCGTGCTGTTTCGTGACTTCGTACACAGAGCAATTGCTGTCATATTGTCCTTTAATCTGAACCCGGACGACGTAAGATGATGTACACAAAATTGTGTGGCTTCTAATTCAGGTGTTGATGTAATACGATATCAATTTTTATAAGAGATGACCACAGGGAACCAGACAGCGCGATTTTGAGTATCGCCTTAATTAAACATGGATTAACTGGACAGAAATTGCTCCGTGTACTATGTCGCGAAGCAGCTCGGTGAATAAAACCAATTCATAAAAGCTAGGCGCCCTTGCTATTACCCAAGCAAGTTTACAAACTTTACCCATACTCAAATGAAAATATACAGTACATAGAGGGTGTTCCAAAAATGTTGTGCTCCATTTGTGCAGCTCCTGTGGAGGAGATTTAACTTCTATTGTCCCATTTTTGATACAGTTGCATTGGATATACTTCCATTTAAAGTTTGCGACCTTGTTTTAGCCAATCGCACAATTGGTTGTTGATTTATGCGGCAAAAAAATAAAAAAAGTGATTACTTAATAAAAAGCCATTTGTTTGTCCTCCAAAAATGCCAAAATCAAGTAAGTACTGCAAAAAAGGGTTCTAGTGTTATATTGGAAGTTTGTCTACAGTTGATTAAGGGTTAATTGTTTTGCTTACTGGTAATAAAACACCATTAACCCATTGTTTAATTCATATAAATTTCAAATAAGACTCTAGGACATTTTCTTGCAATATAACTTCATTTTTACATTTATAGAGAGTAAAGAAAGTGCTGTTTTTGAAGCAATCCATTTCTTGACTTTCTTGCGTCATAAATCAGCAACCACTTTTGATAGGCTAAAACAATATCTGAAACTCTAAGTTGAAGCTTATGCTATGCAACTGTATTAAAAACTGGACAACAGAAGTTACAGCTCCTCTACAATAGCCGCACAAATCGGGCACAACGTTTTTGGTTTGAGACACCCTGGACACTGCCTTTTATAGGAGTTACCCGCCCACTTTAGTATCCAGATCTCATAATACTATGATATTTCATTCTATTCTTACCATTCCCAGTGTTTGGCTTCGTCGTTGAGGAATCATTTTTCTTATCTGTATTTCCAGGTGTAACTGTTTAGAAAATATCTTGAAATATTTAAATACATGTCAGAACATGTCAGAACATGTGAGAACATGTCAGAGCATGTCAGAACATGTGAGAATATGTCAGGACATGTCACAACATGTAACAACATGTGGGAACATGTCACAACATGTCAAAACATGTCACAACATGTTACAACATGTCACAACATGTCACAACATGTCAAAACATGTCACAACATGTCACAACATGTCACAACAAGTCAGAACGACTAAAAATAAATTAAGATTGATATATTTCGGACGTTAAAACTTTCGAATAAACATTTTTCCGAAGCTATAATTATTCAGAATCTGGAAATGTTCGTAAGTGTTTCCTCCGAAATTCTTTGAAAACAGAGTAATGTAAAAACCTACGCGGTGTCCCAAAAAACTTCTCCCGTTTCAAAAATCAACAAAACTCGATTATCAAACCTAACCTAAAATTTTCTTGTTGATCTCCTTTGNTGTCACAACATGTCACAACATGTCACAACATGTCACAACATGTCACAACATGTCACAACATGTCACAACATGTCAAAACATGTCACAACATGTCACAACATGTCACAACATGTCACAACAAGTCAGAACGACTAAAAATAAATTAAGATTGATATATTTCGGACGTTAAAACTTTCGAATAAACATTTTTCCGAAGCTATAATTATTCAGAATCTGGAAATGTTCGTAAGTGTTTCCTCCGAAATTCTTTGAAAACAGAGTAATGTAAAAACCTACGCGGTGTCCCAAAAAACTTCTCCCGTTTCAAAAATCACCAAAACTCGATTATCAAACCTAACCTAAAATTTTCTTGTTGATCTCCTTTGTCAATGATCCAAATACATTTAAAGATGATAAAATGTTTGTTTTCAAAGCTTAAAGAATAAAAAATTACACTTTGAAAACCTTATTTTGAGCTATACTTTTTAAGCAACATAGTAAATCTTGCCTAAGAGCCAAAATTTCGTAAATTTTTCATTATCGTTCAAGTCTCCAACAGTAGTGTACGTTTTTTTCTTTCATTTCTGACAAACTTAGAAGCTTAACATACAAAAAGAAATTAATCTGGCAGTATGCTTCAAAATCGGGCAGCCGAAAAAGGGTTGAAATTGCTAATTTCAAAACCAATCACAAGATTAGCTATCCTGGAAAAAATAATTTGGTCTTTGATGTACTTACCAAAACAAGAAATTTGAAGATTGGCCATATAATCAAATTTTGACGATTTGTTAAACAGGAGTACTTTTTTGAGACACCCGGTACTTTAGATGGAAGTAGCCAGTTTCCAATGAACGATATTTGCTAAAGCCAAAATGTTGAATAATATCGATAGTCATTGATCCATTCCCAGTAAAAAATTAATTGTTCTCAAAAATTTGTTGAAACAGATCCTATGACATATGAAGCGTTACCATATAGTTGTAATATTTCTATTAAGTTCATGTAGTTGGTGTCGGGTGCGTGCTTATGATTAATGGGATAAAATTACAGTTAGTTTTAACATATGTATTTTTAATGATGCACAATTTTCGTTTGGTTTGTCCGAAAGTTTTTTGTTCGAAATTCTGGAAAAAGTGTCAGAAACTATTTTGTCCGAAGTTACCTGTCCAAAAATGTTCCGTCCGAAACTTATTAATGTTAATGTAACTGGCCTTCTGTCCAGTGTGTTACCAACTGAGGCATTTTGACGACTTTCAATTCCCTTGAAAATTTCTGCTTATCAGGGTTATCTCCCATTGGAAACAGAATATCTATTTTATGTACAGTTCTGATTGGGGAAATTGAAGCGCCGTGTTGGACTCGTAGATCCTGCCTAATCCACAGTGCATGTGTAGATCTTTTCCAAGCATTTAAGCATTTCAGGCACAGCGTATAAATCAGGTCTAAATCAGCATGTTTGATTTCATCTCTCTTGATAAATGTCAACAGAGGCGCTTTGAGTTTTTTGAGGTTTTCTCTAAGTGTGAAACGAAAACATCAGCTCTGAAACAAAGGAACCAAATCAACTAAAATATTCCCTTGAATAACGAGGCATTCTAGCGGATGTCCCAAAAACTATACACGTATTTTTTTATAAGAAACTAGGAATTTGAGCCAGCACTGAAAATTTCTTAAAATTATCAGATTTTCAGTACTCAAAGTTTCTTACGAATTTCTTACGAGTTCCATAACAATCTTCATAGCCCAGGCGGAGAATGAGGTAGGTATCACCTGCTGAGGTAATTTACGGGATGTCACTTTTTAGATCAGATTTTCATGCTGATACGAATACGGATGTTATTCATGCGAACGAGGCTGCTTTTGTTAGATATCACGTGATTTAGCCTCGTTTTGGCCGGTTGTAACTTGAAAACGGTTTTTTGATGCTTCAGTCGAACAAATGACACTTTACTAGATCAGATTTTCAAGCTGATTACAAATATGGATGTTATTCATGTAAAACAGGCTGTAGTTGTTAAGATATCACGTGGGCTAGCCTTTTTTGGCTCAAAAATGCTTCAGCTCGTTAGTCTGCTTCTAAAGCACTGTGTTCCCTTCTGGTACCTGTCCCTCTTTCAATGGCTACTAGCGATGGGATGAGACGGAATACAGCCAAGATCAAACTGTTATCATCTGCATTAACTTCACTAATTGAAAAAGAAGCCCGTCTACCCGAGGTTGAGGACAGGTTGCAAGCAACAGTGATTAACCTCATGGCCTTGATTCGTAGCATGATAAAATTACCAAATACTTTTCAATACCTTGCATTGCTGACCCATTCTAATATTTCCAGTCGTTACCATGTCATCTATTTTGCATGTGATACGTACAGAAATCGCTCAATCAAGAACAGAGGAAGAGTTTTTTAGAGGTACCAGTGACAAATTTATCATTCGAAATAGCGGTATTCGTTTACCGTCAGATTTTAACAGATTTTTTGGAGAACTGTGACAACAAAGAGCGCTTGTTCATTCATTCATTCATTCGTTTTATATTATTTAACCACGGTAGCCCCGTCAGTCCTGCGAAGACTGCTTTACGGGGGGCCGTGCAAAAAGACTACAAAGTAAAAACCTAATTTACAAATGTTGCTTTGCTAACTTAAGTTAAATAGCAATAAAAAAACTAAAAATGTCCATAACAAAATTATACGAAATTAAATCAAAAGAAAAGTGAAATCAAACCCTCTGTAATGGCTCGTTTAACCTTTTTTTGAAGGTAGNTGAAGTTAAATATCAATAAAAAGACTAAAAATGTCATTAACAAAATTTTACGAAATTAAATCCAACCAAAAGTGAAATCTAACCCTCTGTTATGGCTCGTTTAACCTTTAGTTGAAGGTAGGAAGAGAGGGTGCATGTTTGACATCCAAGCTTAACTTGTCCAAAGCTTAGGTCCACGAAATGAAATAGACTCCTGCCCTTTTGACGTTTTGAAAAGTGGAACACGCAAGTCAGTTTCAGTGTTTCTCAGCCTCAGTGTATTTTGGGCTGAGTTCTTTATAAACAGCTTGGACAGATATTCCGGAGCAAGACCATTTGTTGACTTATAAATTATAGTCGCTGTTTCAAAGTAATAGAAGTAATAGAAGAATTATTGAAGAATTTCGAAGTAATAAAAGAATTATTGAAGAATTTCGAAGTAATAGAAGAATTAGTGATTGATAATCAACATATTAGTAGACAAGTTGTGTATTTTGTAAAAGGAACTCAAAGGGTCATCAGAAATTCCAGAGTTAAGAACGGACCATGAAGAAGCAGACACAAGCATTGTTTATGTAGTCAAGCCTTCTGCAACAAACGCAGCAAGAGAGCAACATACAACTTGCATTGTGCGCTCAACTTCGGGTTTACACATGTTTACTCATGTTTACTTCATGTGTCCTCGTGAACATTTCATGATGAAGTTTTTTTGAAGCCTTTCCAACGTTTAGCATTACTCAAGTACCTTTCGAGTAATATGATACAGGAAACAAAAGAAAATAAAGTAAGAATATGCCAAGGATTTCCTTGACTAAAATAAATATTTTCTTAACAAATTTTTCCCAGTACTGTAGTTTCTTAATTTTTTGGCGATCTGAGAGTTGAATTTCTTATAAGCGGCTTCTGATGAAAAAAATACGTGTACCCTTCTTTGCTTGAATGTATGACGCCATATTGTATAACGATATAATTTCACATTAATGACTTTTACATAGCTAGATGTCATTAGTTCGATTTTCACCGTATAGGTTGAAAATTCTTGGAGTTATGAGTTCTGAAACGCTGCCTAAATGAAACGAAAGAAAGCAAAAAAATTAACCCAACAAGTGCAAAAATTTCAAAATATTTCTATTCAAATCAGTTTACAAGAAAGTACTATAGTTCGTTTTAAAGCAGATAACATTTAAATGAAGCATTGGTATTGAAACCTTTCAAAACTTTGGACGACATGTGCCTGAGTCCATAACATTTTGACATACTGTTTTAATCTTAACGATAATCTTGCGGTTCGGAACTCAAAACTCCAAGAATTTTAACCAACGGTAAAAATCGAACTACTGACGTCTAAATTAGCCTTTGTGCAATGTGAAAGTACATACTTAGAAATTCTATCGTTTTATGTATGACACTACTAAAACAAACGGGGTTACCTATTTGGGAGACAAGTTAGTTATTGGTTAGATTTAACTATTTCAATGTTTTGAGTCATCTTCTTTGGATAAACACCAGTAACTTGGGTTTCCGCTATACTTCACATGTGCACCGAAACGTGCTGTCACCAAGGAAGGGGGAAACTACAGCAAAGTTCTTATCTATGAAGGCTGCTTGCAGATTAAGAATTTCCAAAAAAATCACTTGAAGCGCCCCTCCGAAAATGCAGTAAAAGAATAGCGAAGAACATTTAGGCTTTAAATGGAATCGATACAGGTATATTGAGCAGCTGCTATAAATAGGTTATAGAAAACGCCTTATACACCAAGGGAGCTCCAAATTAACCTTCTTCATCAATTTTAATATCCACAGTTTATTTCACTTAAAATGAATGAAGTTTACTTCAGAGCTCCCTTGATGATAAGCGTCATTTAAATTAAATTTTGTGAAACGCTTCTGTTGTGCAGTTTTTAATTTTTCTCCTCTTGTTTCAAATTTTTCAAGTCTATTGTTGACTTATTCACTGTGCTTCAAGAATTTGCTTATTTCAAAACGCCAAAGCTCTGGTTTGGAGGTGGAGGCAAATGTGTCCTTTGAAGATTAATATCTCTACTCCCAAAGCACCAATGTCAACAACCAAGGTATCTATGTTCAAGTTAACTATCTAGTAATGTTTTAAAAATGATTTCGGATTGATTCATGCTAATGTCTGATCGTTAGAGTTGACCAAATCTGTATATTTTTTGGGACACGCGGTATTTTGTTTGAACATCAGAGCCAAAATGCATTCAAATGCAAAAAATTTTTCTGCAACACGGATCTGAGACTGTTTTAGTACATACATCCGCAGAATAACCTCGAGTTTGTTTGCAGCTTTTATCAAAAAATGTCATTGATACGAAAGGTTTGGTCTGTTTGTGCGGTTTTTGAATAGCTTATGACTCGTAGTTTGAGTGAATAAGTTCATTCAATTTAAGACATTTGGACCGAAAACAACCAATCAGGTCATAAATCTAGGGGGAACCTTTTTGTTAAATCAGTAGTAAAGATGAATTTTAGACATACCTGAGCAGTCTTTGTACCAATTCCTAGGTGCAAAGCACTTCAGTTCATCTTCCTTTATCCAAAAGCTTGATTGCGGTGGCAGGACACATTGATTCGTTTCACACTGCTTGCTCCTAGATAGCAACACCACACTGAGTGATCCTTCCAAAAATTCAAGATTATGACCGATGAAATTGCTGTTTGGCATATTCATTCGATTTGCAGCTGATGAAACGGCATAACGTGAACTCTTCGTTTTAAACGTGGAGATTTCAATAGATAACCTGTGTGAGGTTTTTCGTAGGGAAGTATCAATTGGTATTCTGAAATATCTTTCTCGATGCTTAGTGCTCACAGAGAATACAAAGACTTTCTTGGTGGGGTTTTTTCCAAATATTCCGAGCTTTACCATCACACTGTCACTTTCATTAAGGATGCTTGAGAATTTGGCAGAATCAATTTCCAAGAAGAATACTTCACTTCTTAACATCCACATCTCGGTGACAAGTTGACTGGTGCCGGGGAAAAATTCATCAGTCTCCAAAATATGAATCGTACGATTCAGGCATTTTAGACCAACCTGTGTATGCTGAAAAAATCTTCGAGCGCTGTCAAGAGGGCATGAAATTCCTACAGCAAACACGCATTCATGTGTTGCATTGTTTAGATCTACAGCAGAGACGGTCACAATCAGCAAATCTCCAGGGATTGCTATGAAAGTCTTAGTTGTCTTAACATCGCCACTTTTTGAATTAATGCTTAGGGGTAAAAGGGCTGATTGAAGTTTCACAATTGCATCGCTCCTTGACGAGTTTGATGAAAATCTTGAATTCATGTGTGTTTTGTTGGAAAAATGTGAATGTATCTTTTTGATGTTATATGATTGTATCTTGATACCAGTTGCCTCAACTTGTGAAATTAACGCTCCAGTTGGTACGCCTGGAAGCAGTGTTATGTTTGTTGTAAGAAATGATATTCTCCCTGTAAACGAAACAGACTATCAATTTGTATCAAAGTTTTCATCAAATTAAGCTTGCAAAGAAGACTTCTGGACATAGAAATTAGCATGCGACATGAGGAAGTTCCTCTTGTAATCTAAGAAGGGAACAAGAATCTAAAAGGGAAGTAAACGGGGGAAGTTTTTGTAAGAGTGGCATCTGAGCAAGAGTGAATTTTGTAAAACAGAAGAATCATTTCTACGACCAGACCAAGTGATCTTGAGAATAGACTGTGAACCCTCAGTGCAGCAAGCCAAAAGGTTTCACTCTCACTGTCTTTTTTGACTTGACTGAGTGCACCAGGCCAATAGGAAGCGGGGGGGACAGGGGGACAGGGGGGCTTGAGCCCCCGCCAATAATTTTGAAAACAATAGTACTACGTCGCAAGTATAAATTAGATGTATTGTTCTCTATTGTTTTGAGAGAAAAAGCCCCCCAATCGCAATCTGCAGCTACTTCCTACGGCCGGGGTGTGCATTCAGAGGTGTTGAATCGTTTCTTGGAAAACGTAAATTCCAGTAAATAACTTTGTCTGACATTTGTAAAAGGGTTCAGCTGTGGCGGCCTGGCTTTTTTCGTCTAGGGGGGCCGGCAGCGAAATGGCGCCCTTCATAACTGACAGAGTTGTCAAGTTTCTAATGAGATGCAATTTTCTTATGACTTTTAACCATGTCGAGGATAGAAAATCTGATCCCCACGTGATTATAATTTGTTTAACCAGACCAGAGATGCAAAACTCCTTGACCTCCCCCCAAACCTGGTTTTCAAGGTCTCAACCTTCTCCATTTTATATTTTTTGTAGAAATAGCGGAAAAGGGCTTATATATATCAGGAAAGGTATTCTTTGACCTTCCCATGATATGTCAGGACCTTTACGTGGCTTGAAACCCATGGCCCAAAATTCAGAAAGAGAAACTATTGGTTCAGAATCAGTAAAAAATTCACCCAAACAATTTATGGATGATATTTTTCAATGATATCAACGCATCGTACATCGGCATGGCCAGGGTAAATCAACTAACGGTATCGAAACGAGGGGGTCTGGTGGCGAAGCCCTCCGAAATTTCTTTTAGGACACGCCCTTTGCTTTGGCTTAGAACGCATCTCCCGACCCCTTGTTTGCCAGTACTAAAATGGAACCTTCGAAAATTTTAGCAGTTTTCTATAAATCACCACCATCTTCAGAAAAATTTTGAGTATAATCCCTCTCTCGATCCAATATTTGACAGTGTCAGAATTTAGACTTTGCCAATGATGTAAAAATTTCAATGAATCACAATATTCAGGAAAATCTTTGAGCAAACACACCCCCAAACACACTTTACTATGGCTTGAAACGACTCTCTCGATCCAATGTTTTCCGATGCAAAAATGGAAACTGTTACAATTTTGTGATGGTTGTTCTATCAATTAACGTCAGTAGCAAAATTTTTGAGGACATCAACCTTTACTTTGGCTAAGAACGACTCTCCCAATCACGTTCCAACATTTCTCAGAAAATTCTTAACCTTCCAAGAATTTTGAGGAAATTTATTTGACAAAAGTTTGGGGCAAATAGCCCCATGGCCACACCACTGGAATCATATAGCGGGTGAATCAGAAAAAACAATCCCCGTTTGAAAGGTCACTGCTCCCTTGCTATCAAGGCAATGATATTGCAAATAAATTATTTAATGGTGGACATGTTCAAATATAGTTTAAAATTTACCTGACTGAAATCAGCCACTCCGTTCTGACATTAGGAGCGATTTTCAGGAGAAAGCCCCTTTAAGAAAAATTCAAAACAGGCCTATAATCACGTGCAAATTTTTCAAATATTTCCGCCTTACAGCAATGACTTGTGCATGCTTTAGCATATGTTATCCTCTTGGGAAGATATATCGCCGAGAATAATGTTGTTATGTTCCCATGATGGCACTTTCATCCTCTGAAAAGGATAACACGTGCTAAAGCATGTGCAAGTCATTGCACTAAGGCGGAAATATGCAGGAAATTTGGTCGGGATTTTATGCTATTTTTGAAGGTTTCTTGGAGGGGCTTTCTTCAGAAAATCCCTAATAATTTCAGAACGGAGTGGCCGATTTCAGTCAGGTAAAACTTAGAATTTATTTGAACATGTCAGCTATTCAAGAATTTATTTTGCTATGTAGTTGGTTTGATATTCAGGGAGCAGTTTCCTTTTAAACCGGGATTGTTTTTACTGACTCACCCGGTATTAAGATGATATTTGCGTTGACTCAAATGAAATGTTAGCTTTATTTTGTCTCTTCCAATTAGCCAAAGTAGGATTAAATTCTTTCGAACTTATGGTCAGGCGGCCTATTTTCTATAAAAGCATCTTTATATGACTATGACGATTTGACGAAAGCATCCTTTGGAAGGGCGAAGCTAAAGAAAATTTTTGGAGCGGTGCCGACTCCGAATTTGCCGGCAAAGTGCGCGTTTCTTGGGTTTGAATGTTGAAATTGATGAAAACTGGCCAAACATGCCGACAAATTTGCCAAGAAACTAAAAGTTGGGGCTGTGGTACTCCCCGGACATCCCTTTGGCTACGACCCTGATCCTTTGACCTGACCTGCCCCGACCTGCAACGTGCTGCTGGATAATAGCTATGACGCATCGAACTTCATGAAGTTTTTGGCGCCCTTCCTAAGCTTTGGCGCCCCTTTAAAAATGTCCGCTGGGGGGCCGTGTTCCCCTGGCCCCCCTGCCAGGCCACCACTGAAGGGTTGATAGTGCTGTTTGTCTATAAGACTACACTGTTAACCCTTTTAAAAGTATCTATACAAAAATTCTTTCTTTGAAAATTGAATTGATTTTGACATTCCTGGAGAACAAAGAAAGTGCTGTTTTTGAAGCAATGACTTATTTTGCAATTCCTGTACCATAAATCAGGAACCACTTGTCAGATTGACTCAAACAAGGTCTCAAACTTTAAGTTGAAACCCTTCCCTATCCGACTGTGTACAGAATTTGACAATTAATGCTACGGCTCCACCACAACAGCCACACAAATGGGGTACAAGTTTTTCGCGACAACCTGTGAAGGGGGTTGTCAAGGCAGTCCGTAAAAGAAGCCCTGAAAACTAGATAGCTAAATCACTCGTTCAGCATGAGAAAAGGGGTTGTTAATAGAAGTCATATATCAAAGGAAGAGAGATTAATCTAAACATACGAGGTGTCCCAAAATGATGCATTGGCGTTGCCAAAAAGTACAATCGTGAATTGTGCACCGATTTGAATGAAATACCTTTCAGTTTGAAGCAAAATCCTAACTTAGATGGACAAACTTATTTCACTAAATTCTGTCTCAAAAGAGATGTCACGTGAGATTTGCGATTACGCAAAATTAATCATGCAAAACACTTCAATTGTTTTTATTCGCGATTGACGATTGCATCAGTTATCTTTTGGGGAACTTAGACAAGCAACCAATATACATTTACATGCAAGAAGCAAGAGGCACATGTTTGTCATTAGGTTTTGCTCCTTGGAGGATGACCATGCCCGCATTCATTTTTTGAAGCTAAAACTTGAGAAAAACGTTATCGAACATTAGTTCTCTTTGAAGTATGTTCACAAATAACTGTGATGCAAAATCACACGTAACACTAGAATGGCTAGGCCAATTTTAGTTAAATGAATTTACAAATTTAATTTAATCTTTCTGTTATGAAATGATTAATATTTCATTTAAATTGGTGCAAAATTCATGATTACAAATTTTGGCAAACGTCGATACATCCCTTAGGGACACCCCGTATACGTCCTCAGTTTCATTTATCTAATGCAGAAGCTGAGCATTTAGTGTTTGAATTGCAAACAAATATATACAAACGAAGCATTGGCTTCAAATCTATAAAAAAGAATAGATCCATGGCTATTACATCTTTCTTTAGATAGTATGATTTGAAAGGAGCTTTAGGTGCTTTACTGTAATTCTGCCATTGATCTTTTTTCTATCTGGACCATTTCAAAATTATAGTGTTTTTCAAATGCCAAGTTCTTTTTATATGGAAACGCCCTACTATGCATGGTTAGTCATAACTTTTTACGTGGATCAAACTTCAAGCTTAAAGGGGTCAAACCATACACAGAAAATCAAGGCCGAGTTTCATATCAACAAAATGCGTTGCATCTTTTCTTCATATCAAAATGCTTTATTATAGCACTTTGAAAGTTTATCTTCATTGCAATTTCACTTTCGATAATTACAACTTTCGTTAATCACACATCATTAGCTATTTGTTCATCTTGTTCTTGTGTTTAAAGATAACACTTAGAATGTCAGGAGGCCTGCTGGCATAAAATATTCCTGAAGACAAATCGAAATAAAGAGAAGATACATCTATATTTATTGCGAGACCCTAAAGGCCCCGGGCTCCCCCTCTCGACGTTCCTGGTCGGCTTTATGTGATAATCTAAAATCCTAATTTTAATTTGAGGTTAATATTCCTCCTAATGATCTCCTTGAACCTCCAAAATGCACTCTTTGCTTGTCCTTTCCTCATTCTAACTGAAAGCTAATTTGTGGTTGGTATATTTATTGTAAACTCTTCTTTTCAAAGAAAATGTTTGCCTGTTTGGCAATTGAAGGAAAAATTGAATAATTAAACATTTTCCTTCATGAGATAAATGTAAAATCTTGTTCACCTTCAAATTTATATGGTCAATTTATAAAACAACGTTTGTTTTAATGTTCAACAGGAGATACATTGCTTCACAAAATCAACCAAAAAGGGTTTTCCAATAAGCTTTGCTTATTTGTGACCAGGAAGGAGTGTCTATACGGAGAGTCTATAAAAGTGTGAAGTCGTTTAACTGACAGACTTAATCAGAATATTTATTGCATTGACAGCAGAGCAAGGGGGCTCGAAGGCTTCAATCTCAAATTTTACCTCAAATTAAAATTTGGATTTTAAATTGTCACATAAAGTCGACCAGGACGGTCGAGAGGGGGAGCCCAGGGCCTTTAGGGTCTCGCAAAAAATATAGATGTATTTTTCTTTATGTCGATTTGTCTTCAGGAATATTTTTAGGCCAGCAGGCCTCCTGGCATTCTAAATTATCTTTAAACACAAGAACAAGATGAACAAATAGCTTATGATGGGTGATAAACGAAAGTTTTAATTTTTGAAAGCAAAATTTTGCAAGGATGATAAACTTTCAAAGAGCTATAATAAAGCATTTTGATATGAAAAAGCATGCAACGCATTTTTGTTGATATTAAACTTAGACTGCGTTCACACGAAAACGGCACACTTTTTGCCGGCAGATTTTGAAAACGGTAGATTTTGAAAACGGAACTCCAACCTGCACATTTTGAAAACGGCATCGTGTGAACACTCGAAAACGAGGAAAACGGAACATTTTTCGACTCTTTTAAAACGAGGCTGGTCTATTCTTTCGGTGTAGGTACATTTCTTTGGCATCAAATTCTTGGGGAGACTGCAATAGGTTTGTTGCCGTCAAATTTTCTACCGTTTTCACACTGTGCCGGTATCGTGTGAACGCTAGCTAAAATTTTGCTACCGTCATATTTTTCACCGTTTTCAAAATGTACCGGCATCGTGTGAACGTAGTCTTAGCCTTGATTTACACTTTCAGATCATCGCTTACAGATAGAAAGTGGAAGATATCATAAGCCTAGAAAGAAACCAGAAGAAAGAAAGTGCCAGACATGCGATATTCTTGAAGACGAAAACCATTGTCTCTTANCTGTTGATCTAAATCATGCAGTGCTTTGTCAAATCCTATCTCTAGTCTTGCTTGTTTTGTTTTTACTGTATCTAATTCTTGTTCAACTTTTCGTTTCATCAATTTCATCTTTGCATTCTCTTCCTTCAACTTACAGGATTCTAATTCACTATAGTAAATCTTAAATTTCCAAACAGATAATTTCCCAGCTTTCCACTTTTTTTCAATCAAGGTAAGACTCTTTGCACCTGTTGCTGTTGACAATTGTTTGCACATCCTGTACAATTTTAATTCAAAGGATTTCAAAATTCTAGAACTAATTGTGATTGACATCACCTCATACTTGCTAAATAGTTCTAAAATGATCATCTTGATGCTTTCCTCTGAGTGGCAAATTTCCATCCAGCCAACCTTCTTTCCAGTATTCTTTTTTAGCCTTTCTCTCTCATCTTTGCAAATGGCATACAATGTGTAGCTAAAAGGAATTTTAAGAAGAACGTACTGTATACTAAACATACTCATGGGTTTTTAATTTTCATGCTTATATCATGTTTTAATCACTGTTATTTAAATATATTTGAGCAGACTAGATATGAACCTCTCAGGCCCGCAAGGAAGCGGGGGGGGGGCAGGAGGGGCTCGTGCCCCCCCCAATAATTTTGAAAACAATGGTGCTACGTCACAAGTAAAAAATTAGATGTCTTGTTCTCTATTGTTTTGAGATCAAAAGCCCCCCCCCAATCGGCAGCTGCTTCTTACGGCCCTGGAACCTCTTAATATGGCAAGCTCATGATGGTGGTTACTGTGTAGCATTAACTACAATAAATTCAGAAGCAATGAAAGCACTTACTTATTGAAGTTCTCATAGAAAAAAGGGCCATTATCATCATAGTGGTGTTGGCTTTTTTCTTTAAATTCGTTTTGTGGAGCTCCAGATGAAAGACCAAAGCATGATAAACATATTAAACAACATAAAGTAAATGACAGCAGTCGCAAAGTACAGGCGAACAACATATCCGCGGCGAGGCGAAGCAACTTTTAACACAGATTCCAAACCAAAAAGTCCTGTACTTCAAGAAAAAAATTCCCGCCAAATTTCATATCAATTTATAGCGGGAAAACGGAGGAATAAGACTCCATCTGAAATAAATTTGTACTCCAAACGAGACGGAAGTAAAGCCGCTGAAACCAGACAGCGGGCTCGTAAATTGCAGAAAAGGCCAAGGAAACAACAAGAGAAATTCTGGTTTCGTCGTTTGCAAACCTAAAAGTCCTGTACAATATGGACTCTAATACTAACTTTTTTATTATCAAAATGTGTGTAAACGTATCAAGTTTGCTAAACCAGCTGAAAAAATCAAGAAAATGAGTCAACGGAGAAAGAAATGAAGAAAATATCAACATTTTGTTCAACTTTATTCAACTTCCGCGTGGTTCGAAGACCAGACAACAACACGGTGAGTGGTTGTATAGGCTATTGTACCAGCATGTCTTCATTTG
>REGM01000061.1:744469-755225 GCA_004194415.1 Aurelia aurita
CAAAGAGCTATAATAAAGCATTTTGATATGAAAAAGCATGCAACGCATTTTTGTTGATATTAAACTTAGACTGCGTTCACACGAAAACGGCACACTTTTTGCCGGCAGATTTTGAAAACGGTAGATTTTGAAAACGGAACTCCAACCTGCACATTTTGAAAACGGCATCGTGTGAACACTCGAAAACGAGGAAAACGGAACATTTTTCGACTCTTTTAAAACGAGGCTGGTCTATTCTTTCGGTGTAGGTACATTTCTTTGGCATCAAATTCTTGGGGAGACTGCAATAGGTTTGTTGCCGTCAAATTTTCTACCGTTTTCACACTGTGCCGGTATCGTGTGAACGCTAGCTAAAATTTTGCTACCGTCATATTTTTCACCGTTTTCAAAATGTACCGGCATCGTGTGAACGTAGTCTTAGCCTTGATTTACACTTTCAGATCATCGCTTACAGATAGAAAGTGGAAGATATCATAAGCCTAGAAAGAAACCAGAAGAAAGAAAGTGCCAGACATGCGATATTCTTGAAGACGAAAACCATTGTCTCTTAAGTTGTCGCATCAACGAAAAAGCAAGAGAAAAGGCAATCAAAATCATTTCAAAATACAAACCTACTTTCAGATACATGGATACCTCATCAAAATTCTTATATTTAATGACAACACGCGATCCAAATGTATCACCTGTCATATATGAATATATAAGTACATGTTCAACATCATCGTAAGAACAGAATTATAGTGCTAGCAATCCTTGATCCATAGTATTCTCATCATTTTAAATGGCTTTAGCTCTTGTTGAGTTCTCATTTATAGTTTATAATGTTAAGTTTTTTGTTCTTGTTTTTGCAGTAATTAAATTCTTAAAGTAGCTGGTAACTTATACTATTTTGTTTAAAATTGTATTAGGCTACTTTGAGTTAATGAAAATCTGAAATTTGAAATCTGTGTATGTTTCGATCCCTTTCAGTTTGAATTTTCACCCACGTAAAAAGTTATGTTTAACCGTGTATAGGAGGGCGTTTCCGTCTAAAAGAAGCGTCTCTAACAGTAAAAATAAGGGCGTGGACCAAGGAAAGAAGGGCATGGTCCCAGAAAATTTTCCAGTGTCGGGGAGAACTCAGGGATACAGCCCTAGGGCCCAGGCCGACGCCTCACGCCCAAGTCTCTAGGGCCCACGCCTCTCGACGGCCCTGAAGTCGACAATGGCATACTGTAGTTAAGCGCGGGCATTTCTGAGGAACTAATATGAGAATATTTGCTCTCGAAGAATTCTCATATATTGTTTACCCAACATACTACACAAAAACTGAAGTTAGAAGAAAAGTAAGGACTTATCTCTCCTGAAAAATGAACTTAGTTCTAACTCTGAGGACTTATCCCTTCACGAGTTGTAAGAATGAAGAACGTTATGAAACTTTGAATACTCAAATAATGGATTTTAAGAAGCTTACCAAGATGCTTACTTCTTCGTTTCATTCAGTACTGGGTCAAATTCTTAGCTTCTTATAAGAAATGCGTTTATTTGAAAAGTATTCGTGTGCAACAGAATTTGAAAGCGCTTCCAAAAACAGATTTTTCCTCGAACACTGGTAACAGCAAATCTTCAAATAATATCAAAAAGAAAGAAACGAGAATATATACTGTATTGGCAAATGGTTTCATTGCACGCATGTAAACATTCAAGTTTGCATTAAGGCCATAACACACGGGTCGATATTTGTTGGCAACATGTATGCTGATTGTTCCCCACAAATGTAGAATAGCGTTTCTAAAAGTCGGCAACACTTTGAACGAGAACGAACATGTTCATTCTTTGCAAAATTGTCCGCGATGTTGAATTGAATCTAGTAAACGGTAAATTAAGGGCGGCCTTCAACAATATATGATCCCTTTTGGGTTATCATGAGGAAAAATTTTAATTGAGGTTGTATGCTCGCGTGTATTAAACATCATCAACAAATGTGGGGAACATTTGTTCCATACAAATGCTGGCCACAAATGCTGGCCACGAAAGTTGACTCGTGTGTAATGCCTTTCACCCAAACTCAAAGCGAATTCCATTCTTCTATATATTCCAACTCAGCTCTTCAAGTCTTTCACTTGATCACTGTCTGAAAATGCTTTGATAAGCAATGCATACTTTATAACTAGAAAAACCGTTTCATCTATCTAATACTGAGAGTTGAAATAATTTTCATACCATCAGTAGTTGCCACGAAGAATAACAAGATAAAACAGCAAATTTCTTTGCCGTTTAGCAGCATTTTTTCTCGTCAAATATTTTTCACTTCATTCAGCCAGTTGCACCAATAGCCATACCAGGCTAATGTAGCTAGTGTTGCAAGATGAAATTTATTGGGTCGACAAGGCTCTTCTTGGAATAAACATGCTACTACACTGTTTTACAGCGTTCAGACAACACTTCTCCATGAATGGTCGATTTTCATTTCATTTCAAAGCCTTCGGGCGTTACCAATCCACGTAATTGCTTACACATACTCTTCTACCACTATCTTAACCAGATCTTAACCAAGGATATGGCGCTGTGTGTCCCCACGACTAAATAAAGAAATGTGAAATACCACATAGAGAAGCCACGACAAAGTAACAATTAGCTTATTATATTTGGCTTGGTTTTCACTAACTGGTTTCAGTGGCATGCAGTATGTACAGCAAAGTCCTGCCTTTAAAAGCACAATTTGTAACCAGGCTATTGTTTTGCTTAATGAGCCTGTTGTTTTCCTACACAGTGTGCCTCAAACAGTTTTGCCTCTTTGGGTGGCTGTTGCAGAGTGCGGAGAAGTTGTAATTTCAATACCGGGTGTCCCAAAAAAGTATACAGATTTGGTTGACCCTAGCGATGAGAATTTAGCGTGAATAAATTTAAAATCATTTTTAAGACATTGCGTAATAGTCAACTTGAACATAGATACCTTGTTTGTCGATATTGGTGATTTGAGAGTCGAAATATTAATCTTCAAATGATAAATTCGCCCTATCTCCAAACCAGAGCTTTGGCGTTTTCGCCTAAGCAAATTCTTGAGGCACAGCGAATAAGTCAACAATAGATTAGAAAAATTAAAAACTGCACAACAGATGTGTTAAAAAAATATAATTGGAAACTTTCGGTTCCAAGAGCCTCAAAGCCATGGGGCCCCAGATCTGGAACTGTTTGCAAAATGAACTAAAATCAGCAGAAAATCTTAACAATTTTTAGGGTTTGATAAAACAATGGGATGGTCCTACCTGTAAATGCAACGCTTGTAAATATTATAACGATATTATGTAAATTTTGTCCATTTATTATGTCTATGTAGTTTTCTGATATTTATCTTATGTATTTATGTATTAATTTCTTTAGTTATTCTTCATTTTTTGGTAGATTCGATTTAGATTAGTTGTATGTATATATGTATATATAGCTAGATATAGAATCGAATTAAAATAAGGTTACAAACAAACACAAATGACGTCACTGTGACGTCATAAGGCGTGACAACAAAACTCAAACCTTACGTCATGTTACTAATTACTTACTCTGTAACTCTGCCAAGTTATATAGAATTCTGGTGAGCCTAAGGTGGTTTTTAGAAAGCCCAAATGGATTAGGGTTAAAGTCCATCACCCTGGATGCCAACGTCTGGTGCCCTGGGTAAAAATCGATTCATCTCCCAAAGCCTTTTTACCCAGAAGGAATATTCTTCTAGGCACTACCTCAGTCCCAGTTTCGCTTCGTTTATTGAATTGGATGAAGGCACTCCACTTTAACTGGGACTAATAATCAAACTATCTGAAAATCCGGCCAAACGCACCAGAATGGGGGCGCGACCAATCAGTATTCCAAATATTAGTCGACTATGCCAAAACTGAGCAAAGAGAAATCAACATTTCAACCTCGCTCCCAGGATTAGCCTCCCTTTAGCCTCCCATCATCAATGGCTGAGAAAGCTGCAAGGATTGCTGTGGTGAAATCTGAAGAGCATTTTGAATTTTATAAGCAGGTTTTCAATGTCAAAGTGAAGGAATCTCCAAGCAATACATAGAAGAAGTACTAATCTTGGTACTGGTAGGTTTTGTTTTCTCTACAATCTAAATGAAGCATGAATTTGAAGGGTGTTAGAATCGATGAGTTGGAATCTTGTTGAATCGACTACTATTGAAGCACACACCGTCCACTTAGGCCACATAAATATCGTCCTGAGCTTGAGGCCCTTTATCTAATAACGTTGTCGCTACAATTTAAAACCTGTGCATTTCCTGCGTAATGTTTTTTACTCGCCCATAATCTATCTTCGAATGGGAACTAAAGGCTGTCCCAAATTAGATGTCACGTAAGATTCGCGATAACGCAAGATTAATAATCCAAACCATTTTAATTATTTTTATTCACGGAAATTTTCAGGTGACATCTAATTTTAGATAGACTTTAAGATAGAAATTGTGCCAACCCGTCTAAACGAACATTTTGCCTCGTCCAGAAGTTCCACTGCAGACATTATCCTCAACTATAGTTGCATTGGCAGGTTTGCAGGTCACAGTATTCTTACTTTCACAATTCGTGGCACTACTTATTTTCTTTGCATCTGCAAGGTCCTTTGCTTCTCTCTTGTATCCCTAGCCCAAGGGGGGGGGGGGTAACTTCCATATATAGAGCAACCGGAACGTGCCGCCCACATAAGGATGGGTTGTGAACCTCGAGAATCCCTAAATATGGGTCTCAAAATGTAAATGTTCCACTAGAAATGGGTAGCTTTTTAAATTGTAACAGGAAACTTGTTGAGTTTTTGTTTTTAATGTTTTAATTTTTTCGCTTTAGTTCTGAAACTTGGTTGGTGGTAACTTTATCTTCATAATTGTGTGTTTAAAATGAAATGAAGCTTGATTTGTAGCAAGTTCAAGAGGCTTTTCCCCACAAAATCCTTAAAAATGGGTATGAAAATCGACCGAAAATCCTTAAGGATGGGTCTTTCCTTAAAAGATGGGTGGCACGTCCACATCATCCTAAGACTCAAGTTACCCCCCCCCCCCCGGGATCCACAGCATTCATTCTAAAATTGTATTCCAAATAGCTGATATCCTTATGTCACTGCTTTCTTTGAACATCGGCAAACGAAGCTTGAAAAAATGATCATCATTACAGTAGGCGATTACAGTAGGCGAGAATTAATTATAGCTAAATTTACAGCTAATTTAAGCCTACTCTACAATACAATATATACAATATTACAGAACAAATAAATTAAAATATATCAAGGCTAATTACACGAGGATAAAAACATAAAAGTATATCCTGTTAGGAACCCAACCTGTGGTATATATGCTTTGCAAAGCCTGCAGTTGCACTTATCACCTTTCCAGCACCTTATTTGCTTTTTAAAAATTGAAAGGGTGCTAGAATCTTTTATCTCATGTGGTAATACCTGCCACAATCTATTTCCAAGGAATGCTATAGTCTCGATTCCAAAGGAAGTAGTGCGTACCTTTGGAAGCTGCGCTTCGTTACCATGTCTTAGGTTGTAATCAATGTTTCGCTGCATGAAAATTTCCTTCATGACAGTTGGATTGAGATCGAATTTTGTTTTAAAAATTTCAGTCATAAGCAACTGCAGATTTCTTATATGGATGGGCACCGAATTAGTTTGTTCCAAGAGAAAACCAAAATCATGTTTGTAATCTTTCTGTGCGATGCGCAGTGCCCTTTCGTGGACATGATTGATTCTTTGATTCAAGGTTCTATCGCAGAACATCCAAACAAGTGGACAGTTGCTAAAATGAGAAAGTACAAATGCTCGCATTAATTGCTGCAATTTTTCTGTGCCCATGTAACAGGATATCCGGGCAAGAGCATGAAGTTTTTGGCTGGCTTTCTTACAAAGAGTTTTGACATGTTGTTTGAAAGATAAAGATCGATCAAAGGTAATACCAAGGAGATTCTCCCCTGTAGTTTCTTTCAGACAAGCCGCTCCTATTCTGATAGATACTTCGTTTTCTTTTGCACCAAATATCATTAAATGGCATTTATCTTCATTTAGCTTCATTAGATTGTTTGGAAACCATTCAGTTAACTTAAGGGCATCATTCTCTAGATGCGCAATGACATTTTCGATTTTTGGACCATACGCATAAATTGTTGTATCGTCCGCATAGTTACAGATTTCGGTTTCCTCTAGGAACATAAACAGGTCATTCAGGTATATGTTGAACAAAAGGGGGCCCAGGACAGAACCTTGCGGTACACCTAAGACGGTTTTTGTCCACGTGCTGAATGAACCATTGACTTTTACCCTTTGCTTCCTGTCCACGAGATAGCTATGGATGAACTGCAATGCAGATCTACTGAAACCATATGCATTCAACTTTGCAATTAATAATTCGTGATTTAGACAATCAAAGGCTTTCGAAAGGTCCGTCAAGACGGCCCCTGCGACGTCCCCGCTGTCCAACGACTTTTTGCAGGTTTCAACTAAACGTAGAAGTGCATGCTGTGTACCATAGCCCTCTCGAAATCCACAGAGGAGTGGAGACAAGAAAACTTGGACAAAAGGCAGCATTTGATCTTGCATCAACCTCTCGTAAATTTTTGACACTGATGGCAAAACTGTAATGGGTCTGTAGTAATGATGGCATGCGATAGTCCTTTCGGCTATTCTATACAAGAATCTCAATCAAACGATATTGTTACGCGCCTTTTGTATAAATTTATAGAATTTGCGAATGTACACACAAGTGATAGAAGCTCTAACGCCAATCAATCGAACCTTTCGTATAAAATTGCATACAAATATTGCTCGATCTAGACTGTTTTGTAGAATAGCTAAAAGGTCTATTGCCATTAAGATCACAGAAGACTTGAAAATAACACTTTGTTTTTGTTTTGTTTATTTCCATTCAAAATTGCACTGCCTAGGCCAGTCGATTTTCTCAATTCAAAAGAAATTTCAACCAGGAATGGACTGGCCGCCTAGGCAGTACAGTTTGGATTGGAGTGTAGATTGGAAAGGACACACAGCAATGCAAAAGCACGGTATTTTACATCTTCTGTGGTTTTAGTTAACGTAATAATATTCACTACCTTTAGCAACAACATAAACAAGCTTGAGGAAAGTCTCAAAAAGATCATTGCACTTAAAGTACTAGATGGATTTAAATGAATTGAATTTTGCTTCATATCCGAAAGACCGAAATATTTTCTTGCGATTTTACTCTTGGTTTTTGTAGTGCTGATAATATAGGTAGAGCTTACGTTACTACAGATCCTTGGTTGCAAAATGTTCAAAGAGGGCCTAAAATACCGGATCAAATTGTAACACCTCTCCTCTCACAAAATAATGCTAAAGCCCATCTGTCTCCCGTTAGGGTTAAACAATAGAACTTTAAAATCTATTCTGTTCAGGGTATAGGGACATCTACTGTATACTTATTGCCATTGAATTTCATTTAAAGGCACTTGTTCAACCAGCAGCCTTTGCGCTTAGATTTCATTTGCGGCAGCCATTTTCGTAGACAACAAAAAGTTCGTTTTCATAAAACAAAGCACGCAAAGGACCGTGGCTGGATAAGAGCTTTTAAGACTGGTCAATATTACGACTCGTTCGATGCCTACCCTAACAATCCCTCCGAGCTGCCCGAGGGTCAGCAAAATTTTTGGCGAATTCCCAGGGGCCGGGGAAAAAATTGCTTTCAAATGCCCGGGGGCCGTCTATGTTCCACTTCCCTCTATTAATAGCCATATCCTACTGGGAAATCAGTGACGCCAAAGGTTGATGATAACTTCCTCAAAATACTATAAAAGTATTACATAACGCACTTCTATGCATATCCTGCAACTTCCGCTGGAAAAAGCTTCAAAGTTTCAAAGATGACCTAAACTGGAGGCAAATGTGACGTCATCATTTAAAGATGCTGATGTCGGCAAATTCCATTGTAATTGATAACAATCGAACGCTCTTCAACATTTGAAACTAATTTTGGCAGTAACAATATCAATAACATTGATTTTTCAATACTATCTTCCAAATGGTAGTGTCATCTGTCACCTGACTCCCATTGTTCAAAAATGTTATCGTCAAAATGTAGCTAATAGATAATTAGCAATTGGCGACTATGCTGTAAAAACCTTATAAAAACCTCCTCTCTCGTGTAAAATTTTCCTCCTTTATATTTAGTTATTTTGTAATATTTGTGTCTCTATGTTAAGTGTAATGGCTGCAGAGTTGTTATGTATTCCCATGCTCCCTGTTGGTATCGTTTTGTAATTAATTGTTTGTTATTGTAAATCTTATGAGAATATAAAAAAAATAAAATTGTCAGAAAGTTGGAGAGCCATAGCTCATGCCTACAATGAATGCTCTGCACAAAATTTACAAGGGGGGAGGGTGGAAAACACCCCTGGTAGGATTAGGGTTGACATCTGTAATCCAGTATCCTGGTGGTCTTCGTCTCCCTCGCAAGCCACAAACTGTATTCATGCATACATGAAAGAGCTACAGGACAGAGTTTCGTGAAGTCCCTTGCAGCTATAGGATCTTAACATTTCATCAAAATATGTCCTTTCAAAAGCTGCTACATGGCATGGTCAATGAAAAGGACAGAAAACCTAAAAACGCTATTGTTTTCTTTGGATTCGTTGTATTGGTACATGTGCCTAGATTATCAAATACTATAGGCTATTTATAAACCAATGAGATCTCACCTTGTATATCAGGTCATTCACTTTAAGAAATTATACGGTAGCCTCTAAAATGACCTCAAGACTCATTGCCAACCATGATCCTTCGACGCGCCAAAAGTCGAATTTCGTATCATGTGATTCTCTATGTTTTGCTGTTTCCGGCGGCACCCGAGGGATCATATTTGACAATGGGTCTTTAAGACGTTACTCGCATGTTTTATAAGAAAGTAAGAACTTTATCGAAAAGGGAAATTTTCTAGAAATTATCATATTTTGGGTACTGAAAGTTTCTCAACAGTTACCTAATCTCCCTCTGGAGTATGCCATCCATGGCTGTAAATACAAATTGTGTGGCTGTTAGTTCAAATCTCCATGCTACATGTTTTTTGAAAGCCCGTAATGTTGTTTTGCGTGGCCACTAAATCGACTGCAAAAAATAGGAAATAAGACATTTAGAATGTGAGAACACTTTCCAGTCAATCATTCTTATGGATAATGGTTTGGGTGACATAAAAATTCGGATGTTATTGAACGCTCCTATTAAGGCCAGCGAAGAGCAACCATCAGAAATTTGATCAATGTGTGCTTGCAAGAGAAATACTTTGTGCGAAAGCGATTTTACTGAGGTAAGTCTCATTTTTATTGAAGGTATGAAGACAGTAAAATAGTACCTTTACTTTGTTCCTGTACACAACTCGCATATGTTTTCCCATGTTATTGCTGTAATAGAATAATATGATAATAATGATAAATGAATTTATTTACCGTTGGCACGTAAGAGAAAAAATAGGCAACTACAGCTAATGAAAGCCAGCTATTTACCTATTTACACAGACTTCCATAATGTCAGATAAAAAACTAAATCATAAAAATCATATAGAACTTCCGATTGATTTTTCTGAAAGTTGTTTCACTACGCAAAGATATTTCCTATCATTATTGCTAACATACGTTGATTGATGTGTCGCAAGTTGTTAGATTAGAAGAAGGNATTTACCGTTGGCACGTAAGAGAAAAAATAGGCAACTACAGCTAATGAAAGCCAGCTATTTACCTATTTACACAGATTTCCATAATGTCAGATAAAAAACTAAATCATAAAAATCATATAGAACTTCCGATTGATTTTTCTGAAAGTTGTTTCACTACGCAAAGATATTTCCTATCATTATTGCTAACATACGTTGATTGATGTATCGCAAGTTGTTAGATTAGAAGAAGGCCATAAAAGCGACTTCTTACAAGTTAATGGGTACTATTTATAAAATATGCGAGTACCAAACATGGCAAGACAGACTTACTTGATACGTAAGAAAATTATTCCCTTCTTCCACTCTTTCACGTTGTGGGCTTACAAACAATGGTTGTGGCTCCGTTCGAGTTGTTTTATAGGAGGCAGAAACGTTTGGTCTCCTGTTACTTTTTGTGTCAGTCTTTGTGTGTTTTTGTACTCCTTTCGGGGCCCTTTTATTTGCCCGTTTTGGAAGAGCCTTTTTTGGCTGTGGCATGGATGGGCTTTGTGTGCAGTTTGAATTTGGTGTGAATGTAGAGAGCAACAACTTAGGAGCTCGCATTTGATAAATATATACCAACATACCGTTTTGATTTTCTTCCAATGCTACTAACTCACTGGACTGCTACTGGCTCACTGCTTACTCTCGATAAACCCTAAAAAGCAAAAATATTTGTATTTGAAGATGAATCTTGATACTAATTTTTAATGTTAGGAAATTAGCATGAAGGTGAAGGATAATATGAAATGCCAGCATACCTCTGTTAAATTGTCCGGACTGCCTTCTTTCTTTGCGCATCAACTTATCAAGATCTTCGTAATGAAGCAGCAAGCGTTTGTTGTCATAGATTCCTGTGCCCGCTCTGGCCGTCAGGCCTAATTGTCCACATTAAAGTTCGATAAACACTACAATACTTGCTACACATGCTATAAATCTACGAAATGTGCTTTAAAGTATACCCGACATCCTAGCAATGGGGCAATTTTCCCTATAATGTGACCTCTAACTACGAGTGGGTACAGTAGTGACCTTGGGAAAATGTGCTTGCAAGCAATTAAAACTTCTACTCC
>REGM01000061.1:757556-796623 GCA_004194415.1 Aurelia aurita
GCAGTGGCGGCTGGTGATGAAAATATTTGGTGGGGCAACTGTGGGAAAGTGAGGGGGTCTGGGGGCGAAGCCCCCAGGAAAATGTTTAGTGACCACGCCCTTCAAACGCTCGGAAAACACAGGCAACGCCCTTTTTCATATATTTTCCAGAAAGTTTGAGTAGAACTTTTGGCAGACCGACCTAGTTTTTCTTCTGCAAGTGCCCACCTATGGCAGAACGCCTTGGAAGATATTTTCTTGCCTTGATTGAGTTAAACAATTGCTCTCAAATTTCTGTAAAAAAGTTTTTTATTTTTCTCTAAAGAACATCGTAAAACACAACAAAATAGACAACACACAGATAGAAGTAAAAATTTTCAGAGGTCATTTTTATCACTTAAAGAGAGATTTTGCTCTCCTGTCTTGAAATTTTGCTCTCCTGAAATTTTGCTCTTCTCGCTGAGACTCGCCAAACAGTCAACCTTCCCAGACTCGCCACAACCTGTAAGCCACTCGTACCTAGAATACCAGCTCCTCGTAAATCTACGCAATGATGACTTCGTCGGCAAATCTGGTCGATCTGGCCCCAAAGGCTTTATTTCTAATTTCCCTTCCAGACTTCTTTTGGAGAATGGCTGATTTTGAAGAGTTTTGACAGAATTCATATCACATGTTCGTTCGTTCTTTTCACAACAGGCCTAAATGTTTGAAGCACCTGTTGCTGTTGTTGAGCTGTGAGGGCGAAATAAGTTTTGCCCATATTTTACGATAATTGACCAATCAGCTAACTTCATGCATGACCAAAATACTGTAGTGCGCATGACAATAAGGACCTGAGAGGGGCAGAAAAAGATTTGCCCAGTAACCAGAAACGTGCCAGAAACAGACAGGAGGAGAAATCGCAGCGTGCTCGATAGCCTCAAAGAAAGGCCGATTCTATCAATAGTATAAACGACGCCCACACCTTTGATGGGGCTCATTCAAGAATTTCAAATACAATCCCTAATTTAGATAGTGATTAATTTAAATCATATAAAAAATTATTTATTGATTTTCTGACGAAATTTGTTGACCTTTCCTTGAAATTTGCAGGTGGGGCACTGCCCCTAGTGCCCCCTAACACCAGCCGCCACTGATAATTGGCTACGTGCCTTATATATATAGATTACAACTTTGATTGTAAACTAAAAGTAAAGACATATCTTGACTAATGATAATTTAATAGGACCGACATAATCTTCCTCCATGTTTCCAACCATAATAATCACGAGGCATGTCAGCTTTGGATGTCGAGCGCCGACATGCTTCTGCTTTCCCTAGAATCGCTAGCTCTTCTCTACTGGAAGCTCTGGTTAGGGCCTAAGAGGAATTCTTACACTTGCTGGTTTATTGCTGTGCAACGAAGTTCCCGAAAATTAAAGAAAAAACTAAAATTTAATTCATCAATTATGGGTTAACACAAAAATTGTTTTGGGTGATTTGATAAAAAACTCTTGGCGTCGGAATTTTTCAAACTTGTGTACAGTTTTTTGGGATACTGGGTAGCTATTCATTACTCGGTAGATTTTCAAACAGGCTCTAACTTTCAATTAGTAAATTTGATTGTTAGACTTCTAATAGATGTAGTTACTATTGTACCAAATGTCAATGACATGCTCGTTATGGTTTCAGGATTGATTAAGGGGGATTTGCTGCCCCTCCAGCAGTGGTCTCCCAAAGAGAGGTCAATATGTTAAACAGTGGCGAAGCTGGGTGAAAATGGTTGGTCATGCTCGCGGAGACCCCGGAAAATTTTTTGGGCCACGCCCTTTACTTTGCTGGAAAACGCCCCCTTGTGAATAAAAATAGGGGTAACGCCCATTGCTGGAGGGGCTAAATAATATCTGTATAAAGAAGGCAAACTCTAATTTTCACAAAGTTTTGACAAAAATTAAGGTAGCATGTTTTTGTTTAATAAGAAAATTAGGCCTGGCCGATTGTTACCAGCAATCAGGTATTAAAGTCATCAAAGACATCATCTTGAATTCCATTGATCAACAAGGTTAAAAGCAAACATGAAAGATTACTTGGAAGTTGTTTCAAGATGCGTTTAACCAGTCAGGAAACAAGACAAGAGAAGACAAAACGTGTCTCAAGCTCAACAGCATGCAGAACAACTCGCATAACTTTTCAACAACAACAACAACATTAAGTACAACAACAACGACAACAACATTAAGTACACAATATTGTAACATCCTTTCTCTTCAGAAGATTGTTTATAATGTCTCGAGAACACAAACGGTTTTAAGTCCAGTTCAATGGAGTTTAAATTCTTTGAGATGACTTGGTAACTTTCTGACTCTGGTAGAACGTCTAACTATAGATTCTCTATTGTCCACTGGTCTTGTCCTTACAGTCTCTTCATTGACTTCTGTTTCGATTGTAGGTTCTATTTCTGTTATCTCATCTCTTACATTGACTGGCTGTCTACAGTCAATTTCCATGCTCTTTTCACTCTTTGCTGTAGACTGTGTTTCATTACGAGCATATGGAGATCTACATCTATCTTCCCCTGTGCTATCTCTTTCTACGCTTGGTGATTTAACTCTATCACTTGTAATGTTCTCTTTCTCTGTCACTGGAGCTTCTCCACTTTTGTTCAAATGTACTCTGTTGCGTCTAAAGATACCCTTGGGTGTTTCTATCTCATAAGATCTCTGATTAACTTGCTTTGTAACTACACCTTTGTCCCATTCTTTCTGCCCTAATTTGAAAGGTTTAATTCTTACAATGTCCCCCTCTGCTAATGTTCTTAGATCTTTAGCTGTCTTGTTGTAGGATTCTGCTTGCTTTCTTTTACTACTCATCATTCTTTCCTTTTCGATTTCCAAGTACTTTCCCCCCCTTGGAGTCAACAATTTCTCTGAAATCGGCAACAATGTCCTTGTTCTCCTGTTTAAAATCCTCTGAGAGGGACTACTGCCAATGTCTTGTGTTGGAGTGTTTCTTATCTCTAATAAACCCATAAAAGGATCTGACTTGGATTTAGAGGACTTATTCATCAATGCCTTTGCAGCTTTCACTGCTGACTCTGCTTTTCCATTAGCATTAGGGTGATATGGTGACCTTGGGTCATGGACAAAATCCCAATTTCTTGCAAAGTCCTTGAACTCTTGCGATATAAATTGAGGGCCGTTATCACTCACTACAACAGAGGGAATTCCAAATCTAGCAAAATGCGGTTTAAGTGCTCTAATCACAGCACTTGCTCCAGCCATCTTAGCGTTATTTCCAGGCACTCCGAGCAATCTATCAACTTCCCACCAGTTACTAAAATAATCTACAGTTATCAAGTAAGAGTGATTGTTCCAGCTGAATAAATCTACTCCTATCTTTTCCCAGGGGCTGTGTGCAGGCTCTGTCATCAATGTTTCCTTTTGCTGTGACCGGCTGAAAGTTTGGCACGCCTCACAGGATTCAGTGATATGCTTTATANAACAAAGAAGGGATATGAGCACCACTTTACTTCGGCCAAATTTAATTAATTGCAATCAGTTTTGATCATAATGATTGATGTTGGCACTTCAAATCGTCTCTTCTCCTCACTCTTGAAACATAGTCGTGCTTGAGATAACGCCCACCCTCCCCAGATAACGCCCACCCTCTCCATTGCATCGAACGTTGTTCACATTTCATATACCTCATAAAAAGTAAGACAGACGGATCCCTACAAATTAGAGCACATACATAGGCCTAGGCCTACCTGTTTTCTACGCTACGCATTATTAATTATTAGCTAGTTGGGCCTAAAGTCAATGCTTACCAATAAATCCATAGAGCTAGGCCTAATCCTTTTTCGCATGGGTTCTGAGCTTGTTCGAACATTCCATATTTGGTTGCAAAAGGAAACTTGGGCTTCTAACTTGCTCTGTTAGGCCCAAACAAACCACACATCATTCACACAGTCACACAACTCAGTGCAGTGAAATTGACAGACGACTCGATGTGCTTCTGCTCAGCAACAGTCCTCGAAACAAAATACTTTCTCGATAACTGAGATACAAGATCTCGATCAGCAATAACTCCTTGAGCATGAAGTTGAGCCATAATTCCTGCTTGATTTTCGAAATAGCGTACAAATCGGCTAGGCCTAACACACGCTTGTCACAGTGAAACTCACGAAATGACACATTGTTGCAGTTGCAGACTTCAGTCATGCCTTCAGACATCGGAATCCCTTGAGGTACAAATTATTTGTAATGGTTTTGTGGAAGAGAATATTCAGCCAATCAAAACGCACCATATTCATCGATAAAGCAGGACTGGGTTATGATTATTATTACGACTAGGTCCTGCCAGTTGGAATGTGCATGTCCAAGCTTATTTCTTCCCTTTTGTTTCAGAACAGAACTTTTTTGTCGGGCATGACCAAACATAGGATACCAGTCTTATGGGCATGACCAAATACAGGGTGCAGCATCCGGTTGATCATGCTCAAGGATGAGAGCATGACGAGATTGGATGCCCTGTGTTTGGTCCTGCTTTCAGTATCGAATCTCATTGGATGAGCTGGGCTGAGCACGGGGGACATCATTGGACGAGCCATGCTGTCCAGGGGGGTCATTCGATCAATGTTTGTGTTTCTGAACTAGTAGCAGGGACAAGAAACTGCGTTTTCGGGTAGAAAAAAACTATATTTTGTGATTAAAAAGAATGTAATTTTTGGAAATGCTTGGTCATGCTCAGCATGACCATCATGACCTTTAGCTTCGCCACTGATGTTAAAATTGATTGCAGAAAAGGCTATTTTACCCTTTTTTTAACAGAAAATCTTGAGAAGAACCTTAGATAATTTATGTTAATTTTACCACTAAGAATTCTATTGTCACGCTCTGTTCACCTAAAAGTATCTCTTCATTATAGTATTGACGGACGATGGACCAAATCTAAGAGGGCTGCAATTATTCTTTATTAATGAGATAAAAGATTGTGGTGAGTATGATTTAACAGTTTGACAGCTAAAATGTCAATTTATATACTAAAATTAATTGGTTTTAAACGGTCCTATTGTTCTCCAGTTCCTAACCACTTTTATAAAGTTTTCATCTCACAACACTGCGAAAAAAGACTTTCCAATTGCTGAGAAGTTAAAAGAAAGCTCTGCTAATTCCGCATTTTCATTTAACTCAGTTGTGAAATTTTTAAATGTTACCCCAATATCCCATCCCTAGATTTTTTTATTTTTGTAAATACATGGTAGTTTGAGGTACCTTTCAGCAAAATGATCACTTTTCCAAGCTATAATTAGTTTGGTCTAAATTTTGTTTGACTCTTCATAAATTTGAAAGATAATTCATAAGCCAAGCTTTCTTTGTATATAAAACAAAGAAAGACAATTCAAAAATACAGTGTAACTTGGTTTAGCTGTTTTGATTCAGTCTTCGTCAGTTTTTTATTTTCTTTATCGAAGTGCACATTACCGAAGCCGACCAGACCACCCCAACTGGCAACTCATTCCAAGGACTTCAAGCTCTTCTCCGAAGAGAGACGCATGCAGAACTTTTTAGGATGAGCGGTGCCACTTTCCCAGGCGGCCAGCATGCAGTTCATAAGCAGTTTTACGAATTCTTGCAAGAAAACGATCTCCTTTTTAAAACTCAGTTTGGATTTAGAAACAAAATGTCTACAAGCTCAGCTCTTTTACATTTTACAGACAGCCTCCTTAACCCTATTCTACCCGGGGAGGGCACAAAATGCCCCCAACCAAACGTTCTATAACCCTAATCCATATGGGCTTTTTTCAAGCTACCATATATGGGGGGGGGGTGCTTTCCACCCCCCTCTGAAAACAGCTTTAGACTCACCAGAATTCAGTATAATTTTGCACAGCTATAGAGCAAGTAATTTGCAACATGTAGCACAATTTGGGTGTGGTTGCCACGCCCTATGACGTCACAGTGACGTCATAAAGTTGAAAATTGGCCAAAATCAGGTTCTCAAGTTAAATTTGAGTTTAACGAAGATTTTGAAGGAACTGTATGCGGTTTTTGGTCTAGTTTGTCAAAATAATTGCTGAAAAATGTTATTTTATTGTAAATAGCACTTTTTGAATGATATTTTGGTAGAAATTATTCAATTCTGATGACGTAATTTATGTTATAAATTTGTTCCATGTAAAAATAGACAAAAAGAAGCGGCAAAATGGTGATTATCCATCACAAATGCATCATTGGAGTGTTTTTAATGGAAAAAGGTGGAAAATATTTAAAAAAATTGCTAATTAGCCCAAAATGGCGGCCAAAATGACGTCATAATAAAAAAATGCTGACGTCATCAAATTCCAGAAATTCCGGTATCAAATTAAAGCCCTTTGTTTGCTGATTCGTTTGATATATAATACTTCATAATTTAAGCAAATTTTGCCATTGAAATCATCGAAAACAACGATTTTTCTGTTACCTGCTTCCAAATATGGGCATGTCACGTGACCTGTGAGTTCTATTGTTCAAATTTTTTTTCATCAAAATGTAGCTAATAGATAATTAGTAAAAGTCAAGGAGGCTGGGGGGACATAGCTGATGTCGTTTAAAAACGCAGCACGAACAACCTTGAGGGGGGGTGGAATCCACCCCCCATATGAATTAGGGATAATAAAACGAAAAGTAAAGAGACTAGGGATCCAAGACGTTCTGACTTTTCATATTATTTAATTGGCAATTAAATTATAAACTTTTCATTGTCATAATTTAAGTCACATGACCAGGAGATGCCCATATTTGGAGAGTGGTAACAAAGAAAATCACAAAATTAGTCATAGATTCGTTGTTTTAGCTTCGATTAAATCGTGACTGCTACCAAACAATTCCCCTTTCAAAGTACTTTCATTTAGTATATATTTTATTCATATTTGCTTACGTCAGCAAAATATAATTTATATGACGTCATTCATGTTGATGACGTCATATTTCCAACAAAAAAGACAAATTTTACAAATTTGGCTATCAATCGATAGGCAATCATATTTCTTTACTTTTAAGTAGTTTATGGACGTTTTATTCCTTAAAATCCGAATTAATTAACACTTTTTGTTTTTCCAGTACTGAAGCTTATATTCGACATAGTCCCATTGTTTGGCTGCTTGGCAACAAACCACGCGACCAATTAGCATCAGATTCTATAATTAGACTTTTAATAAATGTAATTACTATTGTACAAAGTTACAATGGCGTAGTAGTTATAGTTTCGGAGATAATTAGGGGGCATTTTTTGCCCCACCCCGGGCTGTGGTCTGACCGAAAGAGCCCGAGTAGAATAGGGTTAAAAGCATGGACGAAGGTTGTGTATCTGGTGTTATGTACTTAGATTTGAGAAAAGCCCACGACACAGTGGACCATTCTTTGTTGCTTTTGAAGTTGAAAGAGTATGGTGTTTCTGCAGCTTGTCTCAAATGGTTTCGCTCCTATCTTAGTCAGAGATCGCAGCAAACGACTGTAGGAGATGCTCTCTCAAAAGAAAAGAAATGTTACTATTGGTGTACCACAAGGATCTGTTTTAGGCCGCTTACTTTTCCTTGTTTTCATTAACGACTTGCCACTATCAGTAAAACACTCAAAGACGATCTTGTTCTCAGATGACACAGCAATATATTATTCAGGAAAGAACTCTACTGACATCCAGAATAAAATAAATGAGGATTTGCTTCTTGTAAAAAAATGGATGATCACCGATTGACGTTAAATATTTCAAAGTTAAAGTTTGCGTTAGTTGGAGGAAAGCAGCAGTTAAAATTTTTCCAAGATCTTGCGCTGAAAATTGAAGAGGATGAACTAAATCAAGAATCAAGTTACAAGTATCTTGGTATTATAATGAATGAAAATATGAATTGGGGGGATCACATTGCTTCAATGCAGAGGAAAGTGGCACAAAGGATAGGTTTAACCCTATTCTAACCGGGTAAATTTTAATCGATTTTCTAACAGCTATGATAATGAAACTTGCACTGTATCATAATTGAACAAAGGAGAATCCAAAAATAGCATTGATTAGTCTTTAGTCACGTGACTGGCAGCTAGGCAACGAAAAACAATGCAAATTTTGACGAAATCGAGCTATTAGCATAAAAAGGTCTCTTTTTACTAAATAACTGGGTAAAAACACCATAACACTATCCAAATACCTGCTTGATATCCTTACTTTGCAGTTTCATGTAGTTTTATATCAATATGTTTGGTTCCTAATTAATTAACTAATTAATTATGGACAACAAGATTCAATGCAAAATTGTTAGCGCAATAATTATGCTTAAAAACCATCAATTTCGCATTTACTTGGTGAAATCAGACATCTTCATCAATATTTGAAATCATTCTATGATTTTTCATGCAAAAATTACTAATTAATTAGAAATATGACGTCATAAAGATTGATGGCGTCATACAATTTAAAAATTGTTGATGTCAGCAAATATAGATAAATTATATATCAAATAAAACTATTCATCGAGACAAATCGAATGGTATATATATTGATGAAATTGGAGAACAATTAAAGAAATTGGAGCGATTTTAGTGATTTTCTTTGTGACCTGTCTCCAAATATGGGCATCTGGTGGTCACGTGGTTAAACAATAGACATTCAAATTTTAGGTTTTTGATTGCCAATTAAATTTGCATAAAAGTTAAGAAGTTTCATCGTTTAAGAGCTATTAAAATAAGTTTGGTAGGGGGNCATAAGGTAAGATGCTAGAACGTCAAGTTCTAAGTACAAATTGCACTTGTTAGATGTTAAAAAAGTTTATTCTTTGATAATTTATAATGAATCATGAAACCATTATTATAACCAATATAAGCAAACGAAACAAATTACCAGGTGCTTCAAAAACAAGTTTAAACATTTGTGAAATCATCAAAATTCGAAAATTGACAGAATGTCGAATTTCGTCTTTGACATGTTGCAACAAAGAGAATATTGAAGTTAGGGATAATGATATCCTATCCAGTGGATATCAATTAGCGAAATGCTGAAGACTCATTAGCTGTCTGGTTGTGAAACATTCTAACGAAGTGAATGTTAACCCTATAGTGGTTGGGCTATCTGACATACCATATTTTGGTGGGGGGGGGGGGCAAAACAATTCCCCAACCTAATTCTTGACTAATAATTGGTAGAGCAACCAGACTTGGTCTGCTTATTGCTCAAGGCATGTAATTTTAAAAAATATGACAATTAACCAAACATTTGCTGCAAATATTGCTTACATCAGCAATGTGGTCAAGAAGAGCAGCAAAATAAAATCAGGAAAAATGTGATAAAATCATAACTGGAGCACAATTTCCTTCCAAACATGAGCAATGCGACGAAGTTGGATTAATCTGACTTTACCGATGCGCCACATTGAAGGATCGCCTCAATGGCAAATTCGGCTTTAGTCTTTTCTTAGTGTAGTATAAAGTTTATTTCCATAATAATGTTATATTTGTGATGTTGGGTGTGGAGGCGACTCGATAACGTTATGTTTTTCGCCTCCACCTCAACAATAATTAAATTTGAGTTTTGTTTTTCATGTTTTAAATTTTAGTGATATGAAAAAAATAAGCATTATGATAAAATACACTTTTTTCACGAAAATAAAAACTTGAGAGTTTGCGATTTTGACAGGATCAGTCCCGGACAATTGTCTCCCTCCCCCTCATTTGTTAAAATATATCAATAAAACTGTACATGAAGTTGCGCAATAAGTAGCTGCTTAAAGTCAAGATGTTTCCTTTTTGAACTCTTTCACCTTGCGGTGTTATCTGAAAAAATCTATTTAGAGGGGCAAATTTGCCCCCAGCCCCCAACCTAAATAGGGTTAATTGTTAACCCTATTCAGCCCGGGGGGGGCTATTATGGCCCCCCCTATCAAACTTTTTTGAATAGAATCTTAGCCATGAGAGATGTGACTTTGAAACTTCTTGACTTTTATCAAATTTTAATAGGCTACATAATTTTCAACTTTTCATTGTCAATTGTTGTGTCACGTGACCACTGCATGCCCTTTTTTGGAGACCTGTCACAAAGAAAATCGTAAATCCTCTGTTATTTTCTCCCCAGGAGCATAAAATACAAAGTTACATATACCATTCGATTCGTCTTGAAGAATGCTTTCATTTGATATATAGTTTGTTAATATCTGCTAACATCCGCAAGTTTTAATATATATGACGTCATACAACTTGATGACGTCATATTTTGAATAAATTAGTATATTATTCATGAAAATTTGCTCAAAATGGTGTGATCATGAATTGAGATGTCTAATTTCATTGATTAGAAGTCAAAAAGTATCATATATCACTGTAACTATTGTCTCCATTCTATTTAGTGTCCGTAAATTGGACGTAATTAGCCATAATTAGCAGATGCAATTTTTAAAATTCAAATTATCAATTAAAATGTCTTTATAGACTCATGGCCATCACTTTTGCAGCATTATTAGCTACATATCTTTAACAAATCAGTAAATATCTGGCGTTTAAGAACAGTCGCTGGTTTTCCTTGATTTTGCTATTGTATCTGGTTGCCTAGCAACGAATCACGTGAGAAATTACTAATTATTGCTATTTTTAGATTCTCCTTTGGTCCCTAATGCATTGTGCTAAGTGTCATCTTCATACCATTTCTCGTTTCGGAAATAAACAAGGGGGCCAAAATGGCCCCCCCTCGGACCAAAGTAGTAAAAATCTTACCCGGGCTGAATAGGGTTAAATAGTAAAATATGAGAATGTTTGCAATATTTAAGATGCGTTTTTAAGCCTCTTGCTCAAAATATGGGTTTTCAAGCTACCATTGCAGAAGTAATTTGTATGATTTAGCAACAATTTCAAAATTGTTAAAAATTAGATGGCCTTTGACGCAACTCTAAATGAAGAAATTGTAAAGATTTTTAAAAGAGCAAATTTTTGCAGATTTAAATTGTCAACTTTTTCTAACTCACCGAATATAATCAAAGGTTTGATTTTAAAAGTTCATTAGAGAATTGTTGACTTGATAAAACTTTGTATTTTGAAAACAATCAGTGAAATTGGTGTCAATGATGTCTACCAGGTTTGATTGGGAATTTTAATGACCTGTTTAAGCATTGAACATGAAAAACTATCCAAAATTACAGGTATTCAATGAACAAAACAATTCAAAGAATTTGCAAAAAATAATTAATTCAAAGTTGAGTTTATTTAATCAATTTTTCATGATGTTGGAAGCACCTTTGTAATTAACGGGTGGCTGAAAATGAGGCATACCCTAAACGAATTATATAAGCTCTATGTTTGACCCCACCTGGACTATGGGGATGTTATTTACCATATTCCTGCTAAAGTATGTGAATTCAGTCAAAATGTCATTTTACCAAAATTTAATGGAAAAGCTAGAGGCTGTTCAATATTCTGCTGCTTTGGCTGTAACAGGAACATGGAGGGAAACATCTCGAGAGAAGCTGTACACAGAGCTTGGCTGGGAGTCATTCAGTTCCCCAAGATGGAGTAGACGCCTTACCTTTTTCTACAAGTTTATAAATAACCCTAGCCCTGAGTATACAGTAGGCCCAATTCCCCCTCTTCATCAGCCGCAGTACCGCCTTCGCAACCAGGATGTCATTGGGCGATTAACGGCAAGGACGGAGAAATTCGAGAAATTCAAATCTAGCTTCTATCTTCATTGTTTATCCGAATGGAATAAGCTTGAACCTGAATTGATACTTGCATCTTCTGTTGCTGTTTTTAACCCTATTCGTACTGGGGGGGGGGCGTTTTTCGCCCCCCCTAACACACTTTGCTACACTGCGCTAAAACCACATAAGATATGACAAGCAGGTTTGGTGACTTTTAGTAAAATTAAGTTGGCAATTAAAATTTCTACATATGATTGTTCTTACTTTGATCACGTGACCACAGTAACACCATATTTGGAGAGTGGTCAACAAAAAAAAGCTTAGAACATCCACAGTTTTTGCCTCGCTTGTCCGATTGATCTCAAACATGCACCATTCGATTGCTTTTGATAAGTACTTTCATTTGATATATAATTGTTTCAAATTTGCTGACATCAGCAAAATTTAATATCTATGACGTCATTCACCTTTATGACGTCATTGTTCTAATTAAGAAGTGTAAAATATAAATAAATTGCATCTAATTTGGCTCATCTTCATTATTTAAGCCAATTTGAGTCCATATTTACTAGAAAAAAGGACAAAAACTGCGAAGATAATCAGCACATGAAACAAAAGAATAATTTAAAGCTAATTATGCAAAAAATAGATACTGAAAATTGCTACAAAGTATGTATTTTGAATCTATGATATGTTTGCTACTATTTCCAACAATTTTGGAGAAAATCGGTAGAGTAATTAATTAAATAGAATTTTTCTTGTCAAGAAGCTATAAATTTGTCAAATTTCCCTTGTTTTTTGGTTGCATAGCAATGAATCACGTGACTAATTAATTACCATTGTTATATTTGAAAAGCTCATTGTCCAAAGAACAATAGGGGTAAGACTCATTGTTATACCTCTTGTAGTTTTGGAATAAAAGAGGGGGGGCGAAAAAGGCCCCCCCCAGTACAAACTAACCAAAAAATCGCCCAGTACGAATAGGGTTAAGAAAAAGCTCTTAACAATAATCCGCCCCCCTGCAAAATCTGTTTTTGGAATTCACGATACAATAGGATTATCCTATCTTACTCAACTTAGGGTTGGTCTCAGCAAGTTAAATTTCCACAAATTCAAGCATAGTTTTAGGGATACCATAAACCCAATGTGCCCAACAAGCGAGGGCATTGAGGATACGGAGCACTTTTTGTTGCTGTGCCCTTCTTTTGATGTTCAACAACAAGATCTTCTCGCTGGAATTGTAGAATTATTACGACCATTTGTACAAATCACCAATCTTTCAAATGATGCTTTGACGCAGCTTTTGTTATATGGTGATCAAGACCTTTCAAATGACTTGAACAGAAATATACTCGAAATGTTTTTACGTTTCATCCACGAAACTAGTCGGTGTGATTAAGATCTTTTGAAACTTCAGTTGTGTACTAAGCAGCCACCGAATCCCTTAACGTAAATTTTCTTTTTCAATTTAAATTCTGTTTCACATTAGATGTCAGGCATTGTATCCAATAAAAACTACAAGATCGAGTTTGCTCTCGTGTCAATATTTCATCCATCACAACCTAGCTTGTGTTTAAAGCCTATCACAACCCTCACCTGACATATAATGTCAGACAGAATTTAGTATAGTATCCATTAGTTTTTTATCGTTAGTAGTGTGGTTTATATGTAGCTTGTGGAAATTGTATATTTAGTTGTATTTTAGGTTTATGTTCTTCATGTGAAGGCCTTGGGGTAGCCATGATCTAATGCCCCCTTGGTTCCCTTGGTATCGTTTTTGTAATGTTGTATGGTAGCTCATACGTAGTTAGGTTATTAGTAATTGTCAATTTTTTTTACATTGAATTTATAAAAAAAAATGCTGCAGAGTTTAACAAATCAACACATTTTCGTTTTAACCCTATCTCACCTTTGACTTTTGAAGCTCCGCTGTTACAGTAGCTATGAGCGTGTAACTTAGTAATTAGATGGAATTTGAAGCAAACAATCAAAATCGCGTGATAAAATAAAATTAAGTCTATTGCTCTTGTTGCTATGACAATAAAAAGATGTCAAGTTATGATTATGATAATAATTGGTATCATGATTAAAACAACAAAATAAGGGATTAAATTGTAATTTTTTGTGTCAAATTGAGATGGATATCATTAAATACATATACAGGCTTAATCTGTACCATATTTGAGATTAATATTTGTAACAATTTCAAAATAAGTATTCAATGTTGGTCGACCACTCAGTAAAAAATTGGTTGCCATGGTTACGGTGCTATATTTAGAATCTTGAAATTTCCATTATTCCATACAGTATAGTTATAACGTTAAACTTGAGAAATCTTGGGATGCTGCGCTGCATTTATTAGAAACGGCAAACAAAAACTTGATTGGGGGGGTGGAATCCACCCCCCTCCCCCCAGGTGAGATAGGGTTAAAAATGCAAGTAAATTATCTCTGTTTGCAATTGTGTACATCGAGTCAATATTTTTCGGCAACATGCATGCCATATTGTTACCCACAGATAGGAATATTTTCCCAAAATGTCGTCTTTTGAGATTTCTAAATTCAAAATTTCGAACATCAGACCTCTTTGATGTGGACATCTTGGTAGAGATGAGCTTCACCAGATTTCAAACTGTCGTGGAAGTTAGAATTATTTCGTGTCCGTGTCAAATTATTTCATGGAGGAAAGCAAAACAAAAGGTCTTCTGTGAAAAAATAAAAGTTGGGGAACATTGATGCAAAGAACTCTTCGTTTAACCCTATTAATACCGGGCTTTTTGGACCCTTGTAGTACCGGGGGGGGGCACAAAGAGCCCCCCTTCATAACTTCGGTAATAATGCAGATATGAGGGCGAGACTTGGTACAATGGTGCACAGTAACAAAATCTACACAATAGCACACTTTTTTTATTCTTCATTACATCCATGACGTCACTATGACGCCATAATGGCTGAAAAATGCGATATTTTCTAACTATTGGCCAAATTAGCAATATTTAAGGTTTTAATAAATAATTCCTTCCATAATTGCTCTAGAATGTATCACAAATCACCAAGAAGTAAAAATCAGCAATATAATATCTATTTAAACTCATTATTTATTTCATTTATTCATTATTTAGTTACACCAGTTTTTCTTTCTTTCATTAAAAGCCCTAATTACTGATTCAAATACTCTTAAATGCCTTAAAATCATTACAAATGATTGAAAGAACCATATTTGACAATTAAAGTTTATATATTACCTTTGTTGTTAATTATATGACGTCATAAACTTTGATGACGTCATCACATTTAAAATTGCTGACGTCATGCAAAATGAATAAAATTATACATCATCTGAAAGCTCTCATCAAGAGCTATTGAATGGTGGCATTATTGATGATCTCTGATCATCTTGGCATAAACTAGACTCACTTCTTTAATTTACCTCCCGACCACGTGTCGAGAAGATGTTGGTCACGTGATCAGTGTCTACCATTTTGAAAAAAAAATTCAATTTTTAATTAGCCTATTAATTTTTAGGAAAAGTCACAAAACCTCGGCTCTTTATCTTTCGAAGTGACGACACTACATCGGATCATATTTGCCGCGGGCACTTTGTGCCCCCCCCCCCCGGTAGTAATATGCAAAATTGACAAAGATTGAGCAAGGAAAAACTGTTGCTAAATCTAGACAGCTAAATAAGCTTCATTCCTTGTTATTTTCATTATTATACTGTACTTTACACAATACACAACCAATAATGTTGCGTTATAGCAGTACAACAACAACATAAAAACAGAGCAGTTGTTTTTCTTTTAATTGAATAGCCCATGGTTTCATAGCTGCCAGAGGCAAGAAGAGTCGATAAGTGGAGATCAGTTAAATATTATCCCTCCATATATTATGTGATTGGGCCTCCTCTGATTTCATTGGCTAGCTCGGAGCAGACGTCACTCAAAGAGCAAAACCCTTTGTTGCTTAGCAATGAGAATATAGTTTGCGATACTTTGCACATAGTGAAAATCCAGCTTTATACATCCTTCAATTCTAGCTTGCTAAGATCATTTACATATCAATTAAAAAATCAATGAGTAATTGCAAAACTGAAATATGTCTCACATCAGATGTCAGACGAAAAAAACAGCCGTGAAAACACTGAAGGGTTCTGAATGAGTAATTTTGCATTATCGCTACATTCGAAAAATGAGACAGACTTTAGCTTAATGATTTTAGAGACAAAGCAAATCTTTGGTAGCCTGTGTCCCAGACCACAGGCTAGTCTTTGTGCGTCACCAAACATTTCATAACTGATCTCATTTTCATTGCATACCCTGGATAATTTTTCGGTTCAATAATCTCTTCTTGTACACTAATTAGTAGATATACAGGCCCGTAGCGCCTATTGGAGCCGGTCGGGCCCACCCCCCCCAATAATTTCCAAAAGTTGCATTTTGTCTTTCATCTTGTTTAGAAAAATTGACTAGGAAATACGAAATTATTCTCAAACAAAGTTTCGGAGTATTCATCCCTCTTTAAGTAAGAAAAGGCTTCATAAGGTGCAGCTAAAAATAACAAGGCGTAGCCAATCTAATGTGAAATACGAGAACTAGCAAAATTTGTTGTCTATCATGGTTATATTTGTCTGGCACCCAGGGTAATATTGGATTGAAAAATGCATTCTAAGCCGAATTAAAGAGTTTACCCATGAGCACTGGGAAAAACGATGAATTATTTGAATGGCCTAACCTAACTCCGACCTTAATTTGATTGCATAGTCTACAGGGCCGTCACGAACGGGGGGTGTGGGGGGGTGTAACACCCCCCTGGAAAAATGGCTGTCGGCAAATGAAGCTCGAGCCAGCATTTATCGGCAAATTTACATCTGAAAATAGGAAGCCCCGCTCCAGTTATGCTTCAGAACATTGTTGTTACGAGACTTTCAGACTGTAAATTACGATTGCTGTTACTGTTTCAAACGACAAGAAACCTTTTCAAGCGGATCAGGGCCAATCTTATCGTAGCAGATACAAAATTTTTTGCTCGCTTCACTCGCACTGTCCCTTTATTGTTGGTCTAACATGAAAATCACCTGTCCTCCCCCCAGATTCGCTCGTGAAGGTAAGAAGTTACAATGACAACTATTTTCAATTTGTTCAGCTTGCTTTTTCACTATATGTCATTTAGAATCTTATACTTTCAATATTTCGTACTGCAAGCATCATTAAAGCTTCACTATCTCTGTCTCTAATACCATCAAGTGGCACACATTCTTTGATGCAAAAATGTGTTACGTCGTTTGTGACTGGTGACGACTGACGACTGGCGAGGCCATGATGATAGAGTATTCGAGAAACAAAATTGTACATGAATTTCCATGAAATCTCGTTATCTTGGCTAACTTTTAGTAGCATGGGGATAGCTGATTCTAATATTCACGTTAGGCAAACTTGTAGAAATCGTAAAATTGGTAGGAAATCGGTAAAGTTAGTTGTTTTACAATAACAGTGAGCTTCATTTGCCGATAAAAATGAAGGACAAAATGTGGGACGATGGCCATGATTTTCGTTTGAATTCTTCGTCCACTTGACATCACTCCAATACCAGTGACGCAGTTACCCATGGGCTTACTGGGCTCGAGCCCAGGGGCCCCCTAAAATTCTTAACTTTTGGTTAGGGGGCCCCCGCCCGAGTAGATCTTTTAAATTAGCAAGTAAAACTATGCATGTTTAATATATTACATCACAAAACTATTCATTTCTAAATGATTTCTACATGCTCTCTTTTTACAATTTCATGAGAAAGCAGTTCATCAATCGCAATCTTTTGCTCTATTAATTGGTATATTTTTCACAAGAGGCGTTTTCCAACGACCTGAAGGGTGTGGTTTAAAACATTTTTCCCGGGGGCAAGTCCCCCCGGACCCCCATTTTGATTCGTTCCACTCGCATTAAGCGTCAGCCCCACAATACGAACTTCCTCCCAACGGGCTGTGTTAATTAGCTTGTTGGTTATGACTGAATTTATGGCCTTTTCCATACAAATGCATTTTTGTCATTGTTAGGATGTAGCAGCATTTTGGAATGACCACGCCCAATGACCACGCCCTTTGTCAGCAAATTTAAAGCTCACACCCCCTTCCTTGAGTATCTTCGCGACTGCCCTGATAGTCTACTCATTTTGCCAACCCCACTAGGCAAAACAATCATGCCAACCCCACTATGGTATCAGTAGCCACGCTCGGGTCTTCCCGTCTATCCAGCGCCTCCCTGATGGCCTCTAATCCCTCCCCGTGTGGAATGCTAGGATAGAGCCCTACAACATCAACAGTACATAACAAAGCCTCCTCTGGTATCTTACCTAACTTACATAGCCTAGACAAAAAGTGGTTGGTGTCCTTAACATACGACCTACTTTGGCTAACCAACGGGTTAAGGTGGTGGTCTAAGTACTCTGAAATGTGTTCTGTTATTGTTCCACAATTGGAAATGACTGGTCACCCATTAACTCTACTAAGACCCTTGTGGATCTTAGACAATAAATAAATCTACCTAGCTTAGAATCTTTAACTTGCAAACAATCAGTCACTTCCTCTAATCCCGGGTCCTCCTCGCTCAGCTCTTTCAACCTAGAATTAATGGTCTTACCCAAATCTACTGAGGGATCCACCTCTACTTCTTCATACACCTGCCTATCGTCTAATTGTCGGTTAGCCTCACTTACGTAATCCCCCCGATCCCATATTACAACTGCCGACCCCTTGTCCGCTTCCTTGATGACTATGTTCCTATCACATTTAAGCTGTTTCGAAGATAGTTGTTCAGAAAAAGAAAGATTGCTAAAATTCTTACCCTCCGGCGAGACAGACAATACCTCTTTCTCCAGCAGCGAAAGGTAATTTTCGAGAACTGGGTCATCTCTTGGGGGCTGCCACGTGGATTTCGTTCTAAAATTAATATCCTTGTCCGGTACGTATTCCTTGTCATTTTTTCTAAAGTGCCACCTCAGCCACATTCTTCGCTCATAGGCCTCAAGAACCTCCTTTAACTTTGCTCTGTCGATGTCAGTGGGAGTGAGTCTCGAGTGGGTGAAAACTTCAGGCATTTCGAAAGAAGACTTCCGTCTGTAAACTTCACTAATTCATCATAATAATTTGTTCCATTAAATCTGTAAACTTCACTTATACTTTCAGAAAACCCTAAGGAATATTTTTTGCACTTTGCTCTTTGCTTTCGGCACATAGGAATTGTTAAGATGCTGAACTAAAGTATTCATCATAATCATCATGTTTGTGACCAAAGATTTTGAAAGAATTGTTGCCACTTTATTTGGACGAATCAAAACGAAATATTTGAGGTAAACATTCAGAAGATGCTGGAGTTTAATGGAAAATTAATTGCTAAGGCAAACAATCGCTTGAATTTTTTTTTTCCACTTGTAAGTTTAGATTTCCAATCATAACAAAGGACTCTTGCGAAAAATATAAAGCACATAACTTTGCATAAATCTTGAGTAATTATTTATTATATAAATCTAGCAACTAAATTGCCTTAAAGAAGAGAGAATGACCTTTCATTTAAAAGAACAAATTCTGAAATCGGGCAAAGGCAAAAATGATTTTTTGACATTTTGAAATTGGCGTTATTTTGAGAGTTGTACCGGAAATCTCACTGTAAACAAACAAGTGGAACTTAGGCTAACTTTAAAAATACATTTCTCCATACTCAGTTGCCCGATTTCAAAAATTTTTGTTTCATGTTAACCCTCAGCATGTTCTCTATGAAATACATTCGGTTATTTTTGGATTTTCAAAAATTTAATTTTTGCAATTTATTCCATGCTCTGGATCACTGTGGAGCGTACATATAAACCAAAATACAACAACTTTCACAAAACAATAGCCTAAGGCGGGTCGTACCTAATACAATGTGTGAATAAAACAGTAACGCTTGCGGCAGAGGAAAAGATGGAAGAAAGCAAAGAAATAAGAACTGCTAAAGTCGGCGGCGGTGTCTGTCTCACGGGAAAGAAGAACATGTGTCATAATAAAACAAACAATAGAGAGAGCAAAAAAACATTTTGAGAGAAGAAATCTATAAGAATAACAGAGTGTGTCCCTAACGAAAAGCCAAGCTCAAAAATGAAAACTGCGAAACAACCAACATTTTCAGACAATAAGAATTAAAAGTTATGATTGATGCCAGCAGCGATTAGGTTTCCTAGTGTCTTCATCTTGGAGCGTGCACAAAACAGATGATTTCATCCAATCTTCCAGAGTTTATATGGAAAATTTTCATCCCACTTCGATGATATCCCACCTCTTATAAAGTGGAATCTCACCTCAACGGGATGGTTCGTTTTCCATATAAAGCAAGACGATAAATTACAGCATCATCATCACCATTATTATTATTATTTAGACACTATAACAATCTTCAGCTAATAAGAAAGAAAATTGCAATACTTGCTAATAAAAACCAAAAACCAAAAACCTAATACAGTTGTTCTAATTAATGAAAAAACTAAGATCTAGAAAAAAATGCGCTGATCTTCCAGGGGATCGTATTTCAGTGTATTTCCAGCGTTTTCAGCCAGTCAGGTGCTCTTTTAATTGTTTTTTGAAGCGCCCGAGTGTTGTGATTTCTCTAATGTCAGCTGGGATATGGTTCCAAGCCTTCAAGGCAGAGTAGTGGAATCCTTTTTTGGCATGTTCTGTTTTAAGCTTGGGGATCTGGAGATCCTTACAATTCCTTGTTTCGTAATTCGAGTACGCGGATCTATATTGAAACTTATCCCAAAGGATTTCTGGGCTCAACTTTTTTTGAATCTTATATGCCATCACAGAACGATCATATCGAATAAGGTTTTCAACATTTAGCCAATTAGATGACCATTCATCCTTTATGCGTGCATAGGAGATCCCATAGAAGATTGGGATCTCACCTCTCAGCTCACAGCCTGAAAGGTGGGATGATTTACCCCAGATAAACAGGCCCTAAGTCTAGGATAAAATTAACCTTCACTTGTGCATCACCTATACTGATTACATGTCCATTGTGTCCCTGTGATTTTCGACTTGTTGATGTCGCTTCGGTCAACATGACTTAATTTTGATGGATTACAAGGTACTTCTAGAAGTAAATGCTTGCCATGATGCATTGCAGTTGGTTTGAAAACAAAGAAAGCTGTATTGTTGGAATTATTAAAAGGGATCTTCTTATCTTTCTGGTTTATTTCAGATCACATCTCGAATTCACATACCTGGAAAGGAAACGAAGAACATTCAGCTGGACGAGGTGACAAGAGGACAATAGATTATAAGAAATACGATGGTTCCACGCAGATTTGTGGTGTTCCAAAATTGGAGCACGATCAACTTATAGAAATTGAGAGATCTAAGAATTTGGGTTTATGCGAAACGGTGTATATCAAAAGGGGATGCTACAATAATGTATCGACAAGCCTCGGTGGAAAGATTATGATCGACGAAAGTTATGAAGCTGGGGAAGCAAATTACAGTAGCAATATGCAGGAGTAAGTGTTTTCCTATTTCCTGCTCTTGTCTACATTTTTGTGACTGGAAGAAGGGAAGGAGTTAATAGAGAGGGGTTAGATCGAGGGAGTTTATTGAGCGTTTGGAAACCTGGAAGTTGTATGTTGGGGGGGGGCGCAAGCTATTGGAAGATTGCTCCAAAGGCCAGAACTTCTAGCACTGAAGATGTCAGGAATGGTGCACAGTGCGAGAGTTATGCAGCGAAAAAGAATATATAGATATAACTTGGTCAGAACTTTGATCTGTACACCGCCGGGCCACCTCGTGTAATTTAAACGGGCTCAATTGGGACTGTGAAATTCCTAAACAAAAATATATTTCTTTTTCATGCATGTCACTCTTTTTTTATGATCAGCTAAAATAACCACACACAAAATGTACGTCTACTGTGCCTACATGAAGGGCACTTACAATTCAAAATAAATATCACTATTCAAAGCCACAAAGAAAACAAATTAGTATTATCTGTCTCACATTACACGTCAGGTGACAACCAGAAAGCAACCAGAAAATTTGGAAAAATACGAGTGCAAGACAATAAGCAGAAGTACATCCTCTGCCTAGACAGACAGCCACCGCTCTCGGCACTATGCGCAACTCCAACCGGGACAGCACAACAATAATAATATTAATAATTCATTTATTTACAGTTGTTGGTGGTTCTAGTTTACATGAAACTAATAAATACCAACTATCTAATTACAAAGTATAAGTTAAAACCAAAGTTCTATCTACAAATATTTAGTTGAAGTTAAGCTTGTTCGCGTGAGGTCGAAATCCGGATGGGTGACCTTAAGCCCAGTTTCCAGTCAGTGGAATTTTCCGAGCGGTCGGAAATTCTTTTGTTTACGACAGAAAATGTCGCTTCGCAATTGAATAGAAATTTAAGGTTGAATGACTTTTGATTGTTTAAAAGTCCGCCCGCTCGGAAAATTCCACTGACTGGAAATCAGCCTTTACAGATGCCTGACCAAGCAACTCACTTCTCCGTCCTTCGGAAGGGACGTTAAACTAGGGGAAGGATGCGGTGCGGTATGCTTCTTAGTAGGCCTTAATTAGCTGTAATATAGCTAGAAATCGTGCCAGCCTACTTAAGATAAAGTACTGAAAAAAATGAAAATGAATCGCAGATTGATTTAAAATTAATTTCCTAAAATCAAATCCTTCTATTTCAGTCTCCTGTGTCGATGTGCAGACGCTGCATTAAAAAACTTTCTCTCGCTATTTGGAATTGATGATACTGCAAAATGTTGGGGATTTAAAGGAACTGATGAAACCCTCCAGCCTTTAAAGAAATCTTCACACTGCATAAAAGCAAACAGCACTAGACCCATTTGCAAAGACAGCGACATAGTTTGCGCTGGATCTAGCAAAGATTGGAAAACATAAAAATACAATTCATCTTTCATCTACATGGCTTTCAGTAAGAAGCTTTTTAACTTTCAATCATTTCAGCATTTTTAATTTTTCTAAATATTTACCTAATATTGGTATTTGATCAGTTTCTGAAATAAAAGAAGTCAATTCAGATTCCATTGCAAATTTCAAAAAGTCCTTCCTACAGAACATCTGGAAAATGGCCTAAAACGCACCATCAAATCTTTCAAATCTTTTGAGAGCCAATCCTTCAGACAATTGGTATGACTAATAAAATGATACACTGAATTTGAAACTGAAATTAACATCTCAAATATTCAACTACTGCTCTAGTAAAATTGACAAGATGTGTTTCTTTTGTATCGAAATGCCTTTTGTCGTAGACTTACGACATGATTCCTTAAATATCCAATTCAATGAGCGATACAGAGACTTATGTAATGAGTCTACTTTCGTCGTGCGTTTTTGGCCAATTTCAGGCAGTTCAGCAAGAATGAATTGTTCAATCTTTATCATTTACTAAAACACGATTATCTTTAAAATTACCAAACAAATTCAAGAATACTTCTATTATATGAATTAGTTTTGATGATTATAGCACGGTGAAATATATTGATCATGAGTGAGCTAACAACAGCTGGAAAATTATAATGCACTCCTTCCTGGTATCAAACCCGGGATCTTCGTGCGTGCTAAAAGTTTATCCGAAAATCCACTGCGTAATGAAATGTTAGAAATATGAAGTCATTCAAATATCCAGTTCCACACTACGACAGAAGCCATTTTTGCTGTTCATGTTTCGGCATCAAGCCTTAATTTATCTAATACTGGATATCTTCAACTGATTATTCAAATTTACCTGACTGAAATTGGCCACTGCTATCTGAAATTATGAATGATTTTCTCGAGAGAATCCCTTTAAGATATCTAAAAAAAACAACGCAAAATCGTGATCAAATTTCCCTAATATTTCTGCCTTAAATAATCCAGCCACCATGCATAAACCTTAAACATGAATTTTTATTATAATCCAGTGCAACCGATTTGGCTAGTTCATCACTCTCTTTCATTACAGGTAAAACAATTTCGTACGCTTGGGGAAATCCCCTTCGTACTCCATACTAGTGAGGCTCGTATCCAAAGTTGAGAAAATGTAAATAAAATACTCGATATTATGTTCAGGCTCTGTAATTCAGTTTTCAGTTTCAGTTTCATATTTTAAATTCCACTACATACAATTTAGTAAAAATAACTATACAAAGAAACAACTAGACTACAAGAGCATAAGGCAATATTACAGACAATTAATACATTAATACGAGAAATTAATACAAAATACAAAACAAAGAAACAAGATAAATTGTATGCAGGGATCTGTCCCCTTGAAAGAATGAAAATAAGATCGATAAAGATCTCTATTGAATATCCCACACGTGTGCGCTTATTTGCTTTATCCAAAGTAAGCAAGGTCATAGAGAATCAGTGATGCTTGAATTTTCATGGCCACGAACAAAAAATTATAACAATAGGGGACAGACTGCCTTTAAAGGAGGAGCTCTCTCCGTAGGTAAACTAATCGAGGAAAGAGCCCCCCCCCCTTATCCTAAAATATTATCGATTGACTTTAGATGAATTTCAATACTCCTGAGAAGTAGATGGAATTGCATTTCATCACGCTATGGAGCCTATGCGCCAGAACGTGCAGACAACCCCACACCAGGCGGGCCACCATCCCACACCAGGCGAGCCACCATCTCAAATGGCAGGCCACTATCCCTTTCCAATGACCGCAACCCACCCACCCAAAAACAGCAAACAACCCAGTAATTCTATCTCCGACTTGAGGACTGTATATTTCTTCAATATACTAGTCTCTTGTTCCAATAACGATAAATATTCAACATACAATATATTATTCTACACAAATATTCGACATGAATATTCAACCTAAATATTCGATCTATTCGACGATAAATAATCCACTAAAATCAGGTTCGTAAGGTTCGTGCTCAAGTTCAGTTTCTCTAAGGTTACAGTTCAACGATTTGCAAAGGTGTTTTCGCTGTACGTAAAGTCTAACTATTATTCTTCCAAATATGGTAAAAATGTCCTTATACGCGTATAACACTCAATTTCTTACATGCGTCACCTTTTCATCTAAATTGCGACTATTGATGTTGTTTTTCGAAATCATGTGCCATTTACTTGTGAAATCACGATTAAGTTTATAAGGAAAGTTGGGACTACTAGTAGTCACGACAGCAGCCGTTTCTACTAATGCAGAATGGCAGCAATTTTTTCTCTAATCAATGCAAAATTTTGTTCTCTTAAACATATCCAAAATGCGCTAAAATCCAATTTGAGCAAACATTTTTGGAGGAGGATACTGATAAGCAGATTCCGAAAATGTACCTGTTTGCCATATTTGTCAAGTTACTGACGCATTATGATGGGCACGGCCCCCTGAAAAGCAATCCAATCGGACTGACGGGGCTACCGTGTATAAACAAATTAAAATAGAAAAAATAAAATAGAAATGGGCTAAAGTTCAAGTGCTTCCCTTGACATGAAAAAGTGCGATTTATAAAACTTGCTCTAACACGTTTTCATCAAAGTGGATTTTGCGCTTTTTGGATATGTTATAGGAAACAGTCTGTATCGATTAATGGACAAAAGAGCTTGGCATCATTTCTCCGTGCGTAGACGCGGCCGCTGATTTGACTACTATACCGGGTGCGCCAATAACATTTCTGGCGTTTAAAAATCGTATTACCTAAATAACTGGATGGATTTTAAAGAATCTACCGGGTGTCCCAAAAACAAGTATACAGATTTGGTCTACCCTAGCTATTAAAAATTAGCACGAATCAATCCAAAATAATTTTTCAAAACATACCTCTTGTGTTTTTCCAAATTTTCTGGTTGTTTTCTGGTTGTCACCTGACGTGTAATGTGAGACAGATACTACTAATTTGTTTTCTTTGTGGCTTTGAAGATTAATATTTCAACGCTCAAAGCACCAGTATCCACAAACAAAGTATCAATGTTCAAGTTGACTATCGAGGTATGTTTTGAAAAATTATTTTGGATTGATTCGCACTAAATTCTCATCGCTATGGTCGACCAAATCTGTATACTTTTTTTTGGGACAACCGGTAGTTTCACTTAATAGAAGAAAGGCTGAATTATGTTTGTGATTTGTTCGCCTTTTAATTTTTCTCTTCGGCTCTGGTACCCAGGGTAATGTAAATTCAACTTGACGAAAACTCGTTGGCTGTGAGATGGCCGAAAAGGGCCTAAAGCAGTCGACCAAATCGTAACAAGTCTCTCACACAGAACATTACGCAAGGGCATTTCATTGTGATTTGATTTATTTTAACAGGGTTAAATACATTCAGTATAATTTAAGTAACTGATTTACAATGTGCCCTGCTTAAAAAACAAACTAACCTAATACATTGCTAATATAAATCAACTTTTATATCCTATATAAAAGAAAAGAAACATTTATAAAAAGAAAGGGACTCAGAAGTCATATGTATTTGCTGAACGTTGGTTTAGAAGATCGACCTCTTTTATCTTTCAAGAACGATTGTAATCTCAATTTTGAGAGTAGCTAGCGAAGGAGCAGTTTTGATTTCATAGCTCAATTGGTTCCAAACAGTAACTCCTCCATAGGAAAAGCACCGTTGCCCAATTGAGGTCTTACACAGTGGAATCCTGAGATCAGTACTGGTATTACGTAGGTTCCGATTGCAAGAATCTGACAATTTGTGAAACATTGACTGCATATAGGGAGGTGCAAGCCCATTCAATGATTTGATCCCTCTCATCAGTTATAGGCAATGAATTTACGATAAATACTAATGTTTCGATCCCATGGCAATAGATGTGCAGAAGACATCCGATACCCGCGAAAACATTTACCTGTGTGTTGTTATAAGGAATTTCTTCACGATAGAGTCGAATGTAGCTATACTCTCAGTACTCATAAAATTATGAAAATACTTGGTCTTTCCGCTGTCAGACAGCATTTATTCAATTCCAATCCATTCTGTACTCTACAATCAGTTGCAAAAGTGTTGAGCCATTGTAAAAAAAGCGTTTTTTCTTGCCTTGCATCCCCCCTCCCCCTTTGCAATGTTGAGACCGGTCTAAAAAGTTGTATTTTATGACCTTTCATTAGAAAAACCACGTTTCCTCCGAAACAACATTGCAATGGGGGGAGGGGGGACACAAATCCATATTTTTCCACAATGGCTCAACACTTTTGTAACTGATTGTAGGTGCTATGAATCTCCTCCGTGTCGATAGATATCCCTGTGTCATCAAATTACAACAAAATTATTGGATTAGTAACTGCATTACAAATGAAGGTCAAACCATGGGTGAGAGGAAACAATATGTTTGTTGTTTAAATAAATCAAAACCATAAACCGTAAACAGCCCCGCTTAACCCTAATTTAATCGGGGGGGGTGTTTTCCAACCCCCCTGTTGGTTTTTTGCAAAGCATTTATTAACGGCATGAGCTATGGCTCTCTAACTAATTATCGATTAGCTACATTTTGACAATAAAATTTGTGAACAATGGCAGTCACGTGACAGATGACAATACAATATTTGGAAGATGGTATTTACAAAATCAATGTTTTTGATATTTTTACAACGAGAATTAGTTTCAAATGTGGATCATTATACCTTAACCCAACCTCGTCCCCAGGGCCTTTTGTCATATTTGGACGTCCAAATATGACAAAAGGCCCTGGGGATGAGGTTGACCTTAACCCTAATCCATATGGGCTTTTTTCAAGCTACCATTTATGGGGGTGGGGGTGGATTCCACCCCTCCCCTCTGAAAACAGCCTTAGACTAACCAGAATTCAATATAACTTGGCACAGTTCTAGAGCAAGTAATTTTTAACATGTAGCACAATTTGGGTGTGGTTGCCACGCCCTATGACGTCACAGTGACGTCATAAAGTTGAAAATTGACGAAAATCAGGTTCTCAACTTAAATTTGAGTTTTAAGAAGATTTTGCAGGAAATGTATGCGGTTTTTGGTCTAGTTAGTCAGAATACTTGCTGAAAAATGTTATTTTATTGTAAATAGCGATTTTGGAATGTTGTTTTGGTAGAAATTATTCAATTCTGATGACGTAATTTATGCTATAAACTTGTTCCATGTAAAAATAAACAAAAAGAAGCGGCAAATTGGTGATAATCCATCACAAATGCATCATTGGAGTGTTTTTAATTGAAAAAGTTGGACAAAATTCAAAAAATTTGCTAATTAGGCCAAAATGGCGGCCAAAATGACGTCATAATAAAAAAATGCTGACGTCATCAAATTCCAGAAATTCCGGTATCAAATTAAAGCCCTTTGTTTGCTGATTCGTTTGATATATAATACTTCATAATTTGATCAAATCTTGCCCTTGAAATCATCAAAAACAATGATTTTGCTGTTACCTGCTTCCAAATATGGGCATGTCACGTGACCTGTGAGGTCTATTGTTCAAATTTTTTTCTTCAAAATGTAGCTAATAGATAATTGATAAAAGTCAGGGAGGTTGGGGGGACATAGCTGATGTCGTTAAAAAACGCTGCAAGAAAAACCTCGAGGGGGGGTGGATTCCACCCCCCCCCCATATGGATTAGGGTTAAAAAAATCATCAAACAAAGAGCTTTTATTTGTTATCGAGAACAATTGAATTTGCTGACATCAGCAGTTTTTAATGATGACGCCACATGTGCCGCCATTTTGGGTCGATTTTGCAAAATTTGAAGCTTTTTCCAGCGGAAGTTGTAGAAAATGCATAGAATTGCGTTTTGAAGTTCATTTAAAGTATTTTTAGCAAGTTTTGTATCAATTTTTGGTCGTAAAACCCACTTCTTGATTGTGACGTCATCAATATTTGTCATTTTCTTCAAAAATAACTGTCTAAAGACACCTTTAGGCATTATTTTTGAGTTAGGAATGAATAATACGGCAAATAAGATGAAAAATAGCGAATTATATGATAGTTTTTCCGTTTTTAGAACGAATTAGCTGGAGAAACTTATATTTTGACATTTTTCAACATTATGACGTCATAGTGACGTCATATAATGAGATGACCACACCCAAAGCTGCCAATCAGTAAAGAATGGTTAGTACTACTCTCTTGTCAGGTTTGAATGATTTCCCATTAGTTTAAGGCGATTTATAGAGGGGGGGATGGAAAGCAGACTATATTAGTTCAAAAAAGCCTGGTTAAATTTGGGAATAACGAAAAACAATTATCATGTTGCAAATACGTTGCCAATTCGAATCAAGGAGCTGGCAGCGGAAAGCAGACGGAAATAACGATAAAGATACAGGTATGGTATGGTATCTTTGTACATTTTGTCTAAACAACAAAAATCTCGTTTCCTCTCACCAATGGTCAAACCTTGGCAAGCAAATTTTGGAGGTTTTTCAGGCAGCTTGAGTTGGAATAATTTCCAGATCATCAGCACCAAAAAACTGATCTTGCAAATTATGATTTTCTCAAAGCTGAAATATGAAGAAATTGAGAATCTTCGTCTGAAATCATGTTGATGTGGGAGAAAATCTAAAATCCTAGGTAGTTCATTTTACCCCGATCGAAGCGAAATCTCGACTGAACCTTTGATATTTAAAAATATCATGTTAGCCGACTAAAAAATCTTTCTTGGTCATTTTTCATCTGGAAAAGGTAAAAACATGGTATGTGCTTTAAATCAATCAACAAAATACCGAAATTAACTGCGCCTTTGAATCAAAGATTAGGACCAAAAACAGGAGGCCAAACCACAGGAGGCCCAGGAGATTGACTTGACAATAACAAGTTCAGAAATTCAAACTAATTAATTGTAATACCTTTGAGTTTCACTTGTTGCAACTCTATACGTCAGTGTTGTATCTCCCTTTATTGACTTCTGCACTGATGTTATAAAAATAATACAAGGAGTGGAACTTCATCTTTAGCCGAATTCAATAAACTGTTTTGTCCTCGCTCGCAATCAGGCATCCCAGCTCCAAATCTCTGCTACAGCATATCAAAATGTTCCTCAATCATTTAACTATACTTTCCAATACTTTGTTTCTTCTTCTGCTATGTTTAAAGTTAAAAATGTGCAACTTCTTCGATGAAGGTCTTGTAAAATTCACTTTCTCCCTAACCTCTGACCATCGAACGGTAACAGAGCGATCGATTTTCGAATGTTTTCGTCAGCCGGAGTAGCTCTGCTTGGATAACAAAGCTATGGACATAAATCATGTTTTATCATTTTCATTTTTATTTTCGGAGAGAAGTGTTAATGTTCTAAGTAGTTCACTTAGAACCCCGTTGTTAACTTTACCCCGTTGTTCATTTTACCCCGTTGTTCACTAAAACCCGTTGTTCACTTTACCCCGTTGTTCACTTTACCCCGTTTTTCACTTTACCCCGTTGTTCATTTTACCCCTTTGTTCACTTTACCCCGTTGTTCACTTAACCCCGTTTTTCACTTTGCCCCGTTGTTCACTTTACCTCGTTGTTCACTTTACCCCGTTGTTCACTTTACCCAAATATCTAGATGCTATTTCCTATCTCTCAGACAAAGAAGGCCGCCGAATCTCTGATTCAGGTAAGATGGCTAATGAATTCAACCATTTCTTCACAAATGTTGCAAATGATATTACAAAGACAATTCTAAAAATTCCTAAATCTCCATTATCATACTTAGCTAATCCTAACTTGGATTCTTTCTTCATTTCTCCTTGCACTTCTAATGAAGTAGCATCTGTTATTCAAGCTCTAAAGAATGGTAAATCGTGTGGTCCAAATAGCATCCCAATCAAGTTATTGAAGATACTTGAGTCACCCATCTCTATTCATCTTTCCATCTTAATCAATGAGTCTTTTGCAACAGGTATTTTCCCAGATAAGTTGAAAATTGCTAAGGTGATTCCAGTGTTTAAGAAAGGACTTACTACCATAAAGTCAAATTATAGACCAATTTCCCTTCTTTCCATCTTCAGTAAAGTATTTGAAAAAATTCTGTATCAACGCCTTTATAGATTTCTGGAAGTATGTGAGTTGCTGTTTAACATGCAGTTTGGGTTTCGTAGTGGTCACTCAACTGACCATGCATTAGTCAGTTTAACCGAGAGTATAAAATCATCACTAGATAATAATAGAGTTGGTTGTGGGATATTTATTGATCTGCAAAAGGCCTTTGATACTGTTAATCATAATATTCTATTGAAAAAGCTTGAACACTATGGTATCAGAGGAACTGCATTAAATTGGTTTGGATCTTATCTTAGTGATCGCAAGCAGTTTGTCTCAGTTAATGGTGTCGCATCATTAAAATCTGACATAACATGTGGTGTTCCACAGGGCTCAGTCCTAGGGCCTTTACTATTCCTAATCTACATAAATGACTTACCTAACTCATCTAAGATATTGACTTTCTTTTTATTTGCTGATGATACCAATATTTATTTTGAATCTGATAACCTTACAAGACTCACCAAAAAAGTTAATAAGGAACTTCACAAAGTTAAATCATGGCTTGATTGTAACAAACTTGCTTTAAATATTGACAAAACAAATTTTTTCCTTTTTCATTCCTTTAGAAAGCAATTACCAGACTTGATAAACCTTAGATTTGGCAAGGAAAGTATTAACAGGACAAAGTATGTTAAGTTTTTAGGTGTTCTTGTTGATGAGCATCTTTCCTGGAAATACCACATCAATGAACTTTGTAAAAAACTCTCTAGAACTTCTGGAATTTTCTTTAAAATCAGGCACTATGTTCCTTTACAGACTCTGATCTGTCTCTATAATTCACTCTTTTCATCCTTTCTCAGTTATGGTATCATAGTCTGGGGTCTTACCTATGACTCCTACTTAAACCGGTTATTCTTTCTGCAGAAGAAAATCATCCGATGTATAAAATTCCAACCCTTTACTGCTGCATCTGCACCTTTATTTCATTCATTAAAGATGATTAAGCTTCAGGACATGCTTCATTTAAATATATCAACATTTGTTTATAAAGCTATAAACAAACTCTCACCTGTCTGCTTTCATAACTACTTTACTCCAAATTCTTCTATTCATAGGATTGGAACTCGTCTATCTACCAGAGGTGATCTATTTCGTTCCCTAAAAAGGACCACCCTTTATGGACTTCAAACAGTCCAATATTTTGGCTCTAAATTATGGAATACTCTTCCACTCTTCATACGCGTTGCTGGCTCTATTTCACTATTCCACTATTCCACCATTAGACCACTGCAGAACGTCCAGAACTCTGCTGCCAGAGTCATCCTTGGTCTTTCAAAGTTTGAACATATATCTCCTGGCTTAAGAAAATTGCATTGGTTGCCTGTTGAATACAGAATTAAATTCAAAGTATTGACTATGGTTTTTAAATCATTACACGATCTAGCACCAGGATATATAAGTGATCTACTCGAGGTGAAGAAATCAAAGTATTCATTGCGATCTATGAATGGCATCAATCTGCAGGAACAACGATCAAAACTAAAGAATTATGGAGACAGAGCCTTCTCAGTCTGTGCTCCCCGACTTTGGAACAAACTGCCAGACAGTATCAAAACTTCTCCTAGCTTAGATACTTTTAAGAAAAAGTTGAAAACGTATTTCTTTAATATCGCTTTTAACTGAACAAAACTTTGTAAGACGCATTTTTCACAAGTAGAGGACTTTTAATTAATCTTGATTTTAAACCAGGTACTTTTACTTTAGTCATTGTAAAGCGCCATAGATAGATAATTTTTTATTTGCATGCGCGCTATAAAAATGTAAATTTTATTATTATTATTATTATTATTTCGGTCGAAATTAAAAACTTATCTTGTTGGATCCTATGTCTAGTTTGTCTGTCTTCTTCTTCTGCATTGTCAAGATTTGTCATTTCCTTGGGGCGCATCTGGTTAATTATTTTTACCTTAACATTTGTAGTTTCTTTGTTTTTATGGGGGGCTCTCTCTCGATTAATTTATCTACTTAGAGAGCTCCTCCTTAATCAATCTATACTATATACAATCTGTACTGTCTTTTTCTTGTGTTAATTTATAGTTTTTGTATAAAATGTTATTAATTTTAGTATTGTATTTATTTGTATTGTAATTGCTTGTAGAATTGTATGTAGTATTGATTGATGATCAAATGAAGCAGAAACTGAAAAACTGAAACTACCCCGTTGTTCACTTTATCCCGTTGTTCACTTTACCTCGTTGTTCACTTTACCCAGTCTTAACCTGTACTTCAACAGTTCGTAATCCAATAAAAAATTGCAAAGCCTGAATATCGTTTTAGATGACAGTGAAGTACATATGCTCAAGGGATATTATCCTACAAGTAAGTGAATTACAAATTCAACATTAATTTCAATTACATACAAGTTATTTTTCATAGACTAGAAACCAATAACCTTATTTCTAGCCATTCACGTTATTTACAGAGCAGTTGTCATATGATAACGGAGACATTTTCTTAAAAGCCATTAATGTGATATTGCAAATAGCGCTTCACATGCTCGCTATTGAAAATCGATAAATGTGTTATGAATATGTTATAAATCAATAAGAACAGACATTTTTGACAAGAAAATTTACAAAAAAATACAAGAAAATTTTTGGAATCAGTTTAAATTACATCGTTTTTCTCCTTAAAGATCATTCAAGTTAATATCTCGTTTAAAAAATTATCATAAAAAAACAGGAGATAGTCTAGCTCCATTTATCTAACAAAAATGTTTTGTTATTTTTTCAGTCAATAAGGACTTGCCCAAGTTTCTCCCTCTTTGCATGGGATTTTTCAGTCCGGGTTAAAATTTAAGCCAGTTTACCCGAGCTGAAAATTCTTCCCTACTCTACTTTCAAATGCTTGTAAATTTTAGTTTGCCATTACATGGAAAAAGTTTTGCCCCATTCTGAAAAGTTACCCCGGGCTGTAATTTCAGCTCGCCTAGCACTAAAGCCTGCGTCACAGGCCATAACATGTGGGAGTCACTCGGGGGGGGGGGGCCACTTCCATATATACTGGTATTGGGTGTGCCATTTTTTTGGGGAGCCTTTTTTCAGGCAGAAAATAAATCTTAGGGTGTCACTTTTGGTAAGATCATAAGAAGCCATGAATTTTGGGGTATCATTTTTGGTATGACCATAAATTTTAGGATATCATGTTCAAAATATTTTTTTTAAGGTAGACTTTTAGGATTTTTGACCCATAATATTAAATTTAGGGTATGCATTTTGCATATCCTGTAAATTTTGGGGTATGGTTTTTACGAAAATCTATAAATTTTAGGGTGTGATTTCACATGCCAAACACACCCCCATCATCTCCCTATTGAAGTTAGTTACCCCTAGGGGGAGTCATTATCATTATTTGAATAACAGCAGTCACAAGATCTCTGTAAAACTGGGACAGCAAAAGTGATTCCATCACACATACCATAACTCCCCCTCGTTATGGTATGTGACGCAGGCTAGCCTAGCGCTAGCCGAGATGAAACGTTAATCCTTTAATTAGTGCGTTAATCCCCACTGTTATGCAAGACATGCGCCCATATAAAGGAACTCTCGATGTAATGGCAAAATCATTTCACATCGGCTAACAGGGCTCCCGGGGGGTCTACTTAATACATTGAGTACCCGGGGATGTGCCTGCCAATAGGGTATCATTTTCGGCTAAATATTCCAGGACAGGATTATACCTTTTGTGTCTTCATTCCGGGACAGCAGGTATGTCCAATGAGGCTATTTTTTCCAGGACAGGTCAGATTTGTCGTGAAAAATAAAAATAACTTATTTATATAGCATTCAGCAAACATTTAAATTACCATCCAATAAATTTATATTATCGTGATCCCCATGTGATCTGATACCCCACCTGAATTCACCTGAATGGGGTATCTTATCTCCCTCCCAGCAGCATCGCCGAAAGGAAACAACAACAGCAACTCGCATTCACTTCAACAATTATCTTTTTGATTTTGGCGGCAATGCGAAAAATTCAATATGGCCAGGCGCAGGCAGGAAAGTGCTGATATCAAGAGGCATCTGATTTTCTTGAGATACTGAAAGCAAGGAGAGTTATGGGTGGTATGCTTTGTTTTATTTGCATCAAAAACTGAAGTCGTATAAAAAGAATTTCGATACGTTTTACTGTCTATCTGTTGTAAAATAAAGATAGGCCTAACTATACTTTGTTGATTTGAGATAGTTTGAGAACTTGGTGGTTAGGTGGGTGCTTGCTTCCTGAGTGTTGACACTGCTAGAGGAGGTGCATGAAATTTTGTATTCTACTTCCCCAACCCAATTGATTATAAATGCTATGATATGGATGCATTCTATTTGTTGTTTTTGTCCTTTTGAGTGCTTGGCACACCTTTGGCCATATGGATTAAAGTAATTGTTCCCTGTGTATTATGTAATTCAAATATGCAATAGTTTGAATTGCTGAGTGATTAAACTAAATTTTGTGTCAGGGAAAAAACATAAGCAAGTTTTTGAAACAAATATTTGTGAGAAAACTGGAAGGGAAGAATGATAAAAGAAGCACATTGATAAACTCTTTTAAGGTTACCTCTCTTTAAAGCAGACAGAGTTTTTCTCCAATTCAATTGATTTCAACAGAATTATTGCCCTGTAGAGTGGACACTTGGCTAAAGTTAAATGCAATCAGTTACCCCTAATTTTGGTCATTTTATAGGGTTATTCTCTTTAACTTTGGAATGTGAAAGAGAACATTTTGAAAAATGCTAAGAGGTGTGAGTACAACCAAATAATTAAAGAAAAGGCTAACTTTATGTAAGCAATTCACACACAAAGTGTTGTCACCAACCTTATTTTTATGGCAACCACCAGTTTCCTGCATCTTATTCCAGGACAGGTACTATGTTTTCAACATTTTATTCCGGGACAGGGTCATTAATTTTTTTCTGGCAGGCACATCCCCGTTCTTTTTCTCCAAGGTAGACCCCCCGGGACAGGGCTGAAGTTTCAGCCCGGGCTGAAAACTCCCATGTAACCAGGCCCTAAGATAGGCATAATAATCAAGTTCTGGTGATATTTTAAACAAGACGAATTTGTTCGGACATCTGGTAGAAATCGAAATAAAACTTTCTATGTAAACAGACATATCGGAAGTTTAAGTTCTTAGAAAGTAGAGGGATGATCACCCTTGTTGCTATACCCGTACATAACCAAAGGGAAAGTATATTCCTCGTCTTTCTTCCTGGATGAGTGTGGCACCCTAGGCAAGTAATGATAAACGATACGTTTTCGAACGAAACGATGATAAAAAATTGTGTATTCGAGCAAAAATGAATTGTTACATTCTACAACATTTTACGTTGGTAGGAAGGTGTCATTGATCACTTTGAACCGACACGATACATCAAGGGCAGTGGGAAGATAGAGATGTAGGCCTAAAGCCCATTCATCAACATACCAACCCTAGTCCATATGGGGGGTTATCTATTAGCTACATTTTGATGAAAAAAAATTTGAACAATAGAACTCACAGGTCACGTGACATGCCCATATTTGGTAGCAGGTAACAGCAAAATCGTTGTTTTCGATGATTTCAGTAGCAAAATTTGCTTAAATTATGAAGTATTAGATCTTAAACGAATCAGCAAACAAAGGGCTTTAATTTGATAACGGAATTTCTGGAATTTGATGACGTCAGAATTTTTTTATTATGACGTGATTTTGGCAGCCATTTTGAGCTAATTAGCAAATTTTTCAAATATTTTCCACCTTCTTCCATTAAGAACACTTCAATGATGCATTTGTGATGGATTATCACCATTTTGCCGCTTCTTTTTGTCTATTTTTACATGGAACAAATTTACAACATAAATTACGTCATCAGAATTGAATAATTTCTACCAAAAGGTCATTCAAAAATCGCTATTTACAATAAAATAACATTTTTCAGCAAGTATTTTGACAAACTAGACCAAAAACCGCATACAGTTCCTTCAAAATCTTTGTTCAACTCAAATTGAACTTGAGAACCTGATTTTGGCCAATTTTCAACTTTATGACGTCACTGTGACATCATAGGGCGTGGCAACCACACCCAAATTGTGCTACATGTTACAAATTACTTGCTCTATAAATTTACAAAGTTATATCGAATTCTGGTTTGTTTAAGGCTGTTTCCAGAGGGGGGGATGGAAAGCACCACCCCCCCTCCATAAATGTAGCTTGAAAAAAGCCCATATGGATTAGGGTTAAGAAAAAAAAGGCGGTTAGAAGAACTGGTTGCAGCAATGCTGGCAATTTCGACCAGGATTCCAGAGCAGGTCAACGCAAAAGAATGACAATCCTGGTTTTAACATTAGATTGATATAAAGAATATTTTTAAGTCAACAAAGGACTGAAGGTATGTTGATTAATGGGCTTTAGGCCTACATCTCTATCTTCCCACTGTCATTGGATAGATCTTGAAATACTTCAGTTGTTTAGTTATCTTTAGACATTCTCTCCAGGTAACTCGATCCATTTATGGTCAACATATTGTGTTGTTTCTTAGATAAATCGTTTACACTTCCCAAGAACTACTTCTCATCTCTACAAACAAGGCAGCTCACAAGAGAGCATATACTTTATGGAAATGCCACTTATCATATTGCACCTTGGGATAGCAGAGTTATCCCTTTTGAATTTGATCATAATGTTGGTAAGTATTTGGCTAGCCCGGCCTATGGGTTGAAATCTTTAAAAGACGGTGTAAAATTATATTCTGTTACTATTTGAATTGAATGGCACGAAAGGTCCTTGGGGAATTTTGCTGTAAGTCTATGGTGGATACTGTTAATATCTTGGTTATTTTGTTGTACGACGAAATTTGGCATGGAGTCACTCTCATTCAAAGGAAGCCTATTGTGAAACTCTTTTAGCCATGAAATAAAGGAGCTACCAACAGTTGCAAGCTTCAATAGAAAGATAAAAGCCTGGACGGGTGCAAAATGTAATTGTATAATCTGTAAGTAGCCTGTTCATAAGTTACGCAGCTTGTAGATACCGTATAATTTTCTTTATCTTTGTATATTGTATTCTAAATAGTTGGTATTAATTAGTTTCTTAAAACTATGTTACACCAACTTTAAATAATGATGATTTGATTTGATTTGATTTGATTTGATTTGATTTGATTTGATTTGATTTTGATTTCAAAATGGTGTTACCATATTAATCTACCGTAACATGGACGGGAGAATTTGTTTGAAAATGATGACGCAGTTTTACTAAATACCTAAGTTTGATAGGCCAAACAGAAATAACTATACTTTAAAGGGAACAAGAGATATTGCTATCTTAAGATTTGCAACAGATGTCTGCTAGTATTAGAGAATTAAACTTAATTCTTTTCAAATATAATCTCCTATCCGGATCTACGACCTTGATTTTGAGTCCACCTTTTAAGCTGCCTCAGTTGACAGAAGTTCAATAGGCAAGCAATTCAATTGAAATTAATCTAACAATAGTCCAACTGTATAAACTAAACGACGAGTTTCCCCCAGTAAATTTTTCATCGTCACTAATTTGACCTGACATCTAATGTGAAACAGACCGAGGTGTTACATCATTTGTAGTAATTACGCGTATTTTTATATGTAGTTTATCTATTTTTTTTTTTTTTATGTATTTCATGTAATGGCCATGGGGTAGGCATAGTCTCCTGCTCCCTGTGGTATCGTCCTCGTAGTATTGTAATGTAGATTGTAAGTAGTGTTAATTCGTAATGCGTATTGTAAAATTTTTAATGGAATACAAAAAACAAAAAACAATCCCATGGAATCATGGAATACATACAGGTTTCACTGTACGTTTCACTGTTTCAACACTCATGTAACGCGGCCTAAAATAAGTTTTAATTTTCTGAAAAAGATCCATCATTGGCGAGAGCTTGCAGCTTCTTACTACTGGTCAGAGTAGGGGCATAAACTGCACGAAAAGTGAGTACAGTAAAAACCCGCGTATAAGAACCTAGTGGATTAAGAACCTACAGGCTGAAATTTTGAAGTTAGACCCCCATTACATAAGAACCAATTCAGCCTGAAATTTGAGGTTAGGTTCTTATTTGTAGATCATGATTAAAACTCCAGTTGCTTAGTATTACTGAACCTATATTTGTATTGCAAAAAACTGAGACAAATGCATTTTTTAATGTCCTGTTCAGTATTTCCAGTCCTAGGCTTCAAAGTATTAGCTGTTCATTATGTTACTGAAATTCATGTCTTTGGTAGTAGACCCATTTTTTTCATCTTCCTTAACACCTTCTTCTTGTAGAAGGGATTTCAGTGAACTGACTGTGAATAATAGGCTTGAACTTTGAATCAGAATAAAATAAATTGGTAAAAGCCCTGATTAAATTAACCCTAATTTAACCGGGCTTTTTTTGAACTAATATAGCCGGGGGGGGGGGGGGGGCTGGGTGAGGGGGAAGGTGAAGTTGGGTTTTTTAGCGCCAAGCGCTGGGATCGCAGAAGTAGAGAAGACCTAATCGAGT
>REGM01000061.1:806471-862583 GCA_004194415.1 Aurelia aurita
AATAATAATAATCATATGAATAATAATAAAAAAAATAATAGCTCAATTCCAGATTATCCACATAGTGGCTCTACATCTGGAAGATATTCTACAAATAAAAACCTTATCAAAAAGTACGTAAAAGCAAAGGAAAATTCCTAAAAATTATTTACACGATACCAAGTCGTTTAGTTCCCCACCAGTCATGCCTATTTTCCCCATCAGTGAAGGGTCCTTGTATCATGAATGGTTCAAGAGAGAGGCCCCAAGACAGGTTTGAAGAAGACTTGATAGAACCTTGCGATAGAACATATAATCAATGGTATAGTATCCCTTATTATCAACATTTGTTATCAGATTTTCATCTCATTTTACAGTTTGCGTTAATGTTAACTTGGCATTAAATACTTTTTTGCTCAAAACAGTCACCATTGTGAGTGAGTTCTAAACTTTTGCTATTTACTTTAAAGGAAGCTACGGCAACGGACACTTGTTCTATTGCGTGTTAAACGTGTTAAACCTTAAGTAACTGCTTTTAATGATTTTGTGGAGTGCTCTATTGGCAGCCCAATAATTTGCTAAAGTTTTTTCCTTTTTTTTGCTGAAAAAGGCTGCAAGAGGTAAAGATTATGGAAATTAAGAAAGGATTTTATCAAAGTTTCAGTTGAACCACCTGAAGTTACTAAACTATTACTGTTCATATCATGCAATTATAGAATATTGCCAATTAAATAAGAGGAAAATTCAGAACGTCTTCGCTCTCTATCCTCTTCACTTTCTGTTTTATTGTAGAAGGTTTGGTTGGGGACATTTTTGCCCCCCGGGTAGAATAGGGTTAACACTGATTTTCATAAATTCTTGCAGCATACTCTCGTATAAACAGCTCTCCTTTCGCATAATTTCCCTCGGTCTTAAAAAAGAAAATGCATGACACTTCAGGTCCATTTCCTCTCTTATTTTCCCAAGTTCAGTTTAACTTTCCACCAGCCATCCACATATAAGTAAGACTCATATACACTGAGGAAGGTATGCACTCCCCCACGAGGAGAGTATCGTTGCCAACATTAAAAAAATAGATAATATAAAAGAAAACTGTTCCCCATTCCCCGTTCCCCGGTCCCCGATCCCCGTTTTAAAGATAGACAAATTTATATAAGGCGTGCCCTTATATCCGCGTCTATATGGTAGCTGGTAGTCCAAAAATAATTCAAACGCAAATAGGAATAATAATTAAAAAAACCAGAATTAAAAATAATTTGATTATGCTACTGATCCATAGCCTGCGTGCAGACTATACTCCTTCGCAGTGGAAAAGTATAGTCTGCACGCAGGCTAACTAATCCATTGATCTTTAAAATTTATTTTAATGTATTTGTATCAAGACAGGTGAGTTGCCGAGCGGCTTATACAGTTTCCGTTAGGTAACTGAAGTTAAGCATGGTCGCATGAAGTCAAAATCCGGATGGGTGACCTTCCAGGAGCCTGACCAAGCAATTCACTTCACCGTCCTTCGGAAGGGATGTTAAACTAGGGGTCCGATGCCTGGATGCGGCATGCACAGTAGGCTTTAATTAGCTGTAATATAGCTTATTGTTCAAATTGATTTAAGAGAAATTACAACTTCTATATGTGAGTGTGCCTTGGCCTGAGGGGTGTGTCACACCAGCAAAAAGCGTACGAGATTTCTAAGAGAACAAAACAATTTCTCCAAGATTTCAGTGGTTGTACACGAAATCAGAAGAATTGTCATCAAAAGTGTACGAACTTTTTTAGGAAGTGATTTGCCTTTATCACCCTTTGTCCTTGTGGTCATTTCTACTCATGAGAGCAACCTGGTTTTGGCAAGGCATCTTTTAAGAAATTTTTGCTGGTGGGGAATCTATTGAAAGGGCAACTAAAGATAGCCCTATAAGGCCCGTCAGCAAAAATGGGGGTCAGGGAAAATGCTTGTGACCGCACCCTTGAGATCGTCGGAAAACCCCCCTATCGTGAAGAATTTCCCATTTAAAGGAGCAAAGGATTGCCACTGAAAGAAGGTTTTTTCTTGAAATTTTGAAAATAGGACTCCAAAATCATTTAGAAATAGATTTAAATTATAAACTTTTCATCGTCATAATTTAAGTCACGTGACCAGGAGATGCCCATATTTGGAAAGTAGTAACAAAGAAAATCACAAAAACAGTCATACATTCTTTGTTTTAGCTTTGATTAAGTAGTGATTGCTACCAAACAATTCCTCTTTCAAAGTACTTTTATTTGATATATACTTTATTTATATTTGCTGACGTCAGCAAAATATAAATTATATGATGTCATTCATATTTATGACGTCATATTTCCAACAAAAAAAGACAAAATTTCAAAATTTTTATATCAATCATATATTCTTTATATATCAATCATATTAAGTTTAGCGTTGTTTCATTTCTTAAAATCCGAACTAATCAGCACTTTTTATTTTTCCAGTACTGAAGCTTATATGCGACATAGTCCTATTGTTTGGTTGCCTGGCAACAAATCACGCCCGGCTGTGGTTTGACCCAAAGATCCCGGGTAGAATAGGGTTAATAATGCATAATTAGCTGAAAGCCATTAAATTCAAAACTACAAGGTGAATTTTTACGGGAAACATTTGTTTTTGTAGCAAAGCTTGGCTTGAAGTGATGAAAATTACTTCGAATCAATCAGAAAGCGTGGAGAACAGGTCAATTCAATTTTCAACACTGTAATATAAGACTGGGTGCCTTTAATATAATATGTAATATATAGTAATATAATATATATAATATATAATATATAATATATAGTAATAGTAATATAATATATAGATTGGGTGCCTTTCCAGCTTACTAGAGTGCCAATTTGGTGTCAAAAAATTAATAACTTTTCATAGCAGCCTTGGAAACAGAATAAATTTTTGGTTCTTTCTTTCATTTCATAGCTTTTTTCATTTCATTTTATTTTGACAGTTTTAATATAAAATATTTAAAAAATGATAACACCGAAACACGAAAATGGCTTCTGGACGTTGTGAAGTGCTGGAGATCTGCTTGATTTGAGATTTCTCGGATGCTTTGTTGCGCCTAAATGGTGAAGTGGAATGTCTTAAACAATGTTTAAGAATATGAGGGTCTCAGGATCGAGCTTTTGCAGGAGCACATTTTATTTTATAACTATGGTAGACGCTTCATGACTAAAGTTAAATGATATTTGAATAGTTATGAAGGGTTTCAATTTTGCAGCAAAGGGCTCAAATCTTTAAAATCTTTAAAAATGTGAGTGTAAAATGCTATTACATTTTATTTGAATGGCTTGAAAGGAGCTTGGATTAGTTTGCTGTCAATCTGCTGAACATTTTGTGGTACCTTAATTAGTTTCAAAATGGTGGCATTTATTATATTCAATACTGTGATGTTATCAAATTTCAAAATCCTAAACTAGAAGTGTGAAAGGTTTCTGCTTGCCACCATATTGCATACTGTAGACCTTCATACACTATGGTTTTATTGAAGATTGTATAATTTTTCCTCCATTGATTCAAGATTTACGACGATTTTAGTTTTTTTCAATATTGCTCATGAATTCTCTCAACAAAAATTAAAACGCCACCATTTTCAAAATAATCAAGTTATCAAACAATTTCAACGGCAGATTTACAGCAAATTACTCTAAGTTCCTTTCAAGCTATTCAATTCAAAGAATAATGTAATAGAATTTTACATCCACCTTTTGAAAGATTTGAAAGATTTGAGACCTATGCTCCTATAGCGATAAATATCGGAAGTTATTCGCTTCTATTTCAATCTTCCAGTTGCTAACTTCCAAAAAGGCAAGACTATATTTGGAGAGTGTTACAATGGAACCACATTTGATGTCCCGTATGACTTCAATAGCATAGTGCACTACCCACTTCGGACAGGCAATAAATTGGTCATAATCAATCCAATGAAGCCACTTATGGAAGTCAAGGAAAAGTGGAGGAAAATTTGTTCCAAAAACAAGTTCGGATGCATCATTGGACAACAACGGGGTCTGAGTAAATCAGATACCATTCAAGTCAATAAAATGTTCAAGTGCAAAACCAAGCCCAAAACAAGCTGGGAATGTCCAATATACACTAAACTAGAGGATTTCAAGACCAAGTATTTTCGAGAATTCAGGAAGGATCTTTGTTTACGCCTCAATTTGAAATGACGATAAAACTGTGATCCACTTGCGTGACGAGCTATCATCTCTTTCCTTGTCGCAGTTTTTCAAATGCGACGAGAGTTCATCTTCCACTGAGAACGACAGTTGCCTGTAAAGCCATATTTTTACGACCATTGTGAATCAGGCATTACGGTCAAAGATCGTTCCCAGTGCAAGTTGAACTTTTATCGCGATTGAAAAACCGGCGATGAGGAAAGCGAGATTGTTCATCGCGTAGTGAGAAGCAGCCTTGGGTTGTAAAAGCAAAAATAGAATAAATTAAATAGATTCTTTAGAATGAAATAGAATATAGACATTTTGTAGTTGGTTTTTGTAGTAACAACTTTCTTTATATACAATTTGGAAGCATTAAATCTCCCAATTCATGTCATTGTTATTCTACTAATTATAGGATCCATCTTTTCTTGATTTGGAAAACAAAGCATTTTTGATAAGATGTATGATTTTGTTAAAAAAATCCAATTATTATTGAAGAAAACCGAGCACTCTCAACAATTTTTACCAAAAGACTTACTTTTACTAGCCTTAATTCAAAACCAATAAAATTCGACATGTATGACAAGCTGTTGTCACCTGTTAGCCTTAGATTTAATGTTTTGCGAAAAGAAAACATTTTCAAACGCAGTAGAATTTAGCAAAAATCGTACATGAATATAGCCTGTTCTTATTTGAAATCAGAATTTTATGAGATTTTAGCGAAGATAACAGCAACTTGTTAACTACTTATCAAGGACACTTCTTCTTGGAAGCTGTGCAAAAGATTAAAAAATTCATTAATATACTGCATAACATGTAAAAGGGTCGCCTGTTTTGGTCGCAGTTTGCAACTTCTTGTTTCTAGTCACAGACTCGACCGTTTCTTTCTTCAATTGAATCTTATTCTGATCCCCTGAATCTGTACTTCATGGAAATTTGAAGCATTTAAAAATTGTTTGCAATTTGGACCATTTTTATGTACGAAGTAAAACGAGTACATATAGGAGTGGTGTTCTGTCCCCCCCCCACCCCCTAACTCAGTCACTCGTCAGTCAGGAACCAAGAACGCTTTTCTGTGAACTGCCGACGAATGCAAAGAATGCAATCAGTTGCCAACTGCTGAATTGTTGCTGCGCCTCTACTACGCCATCGCAGCACTTCTACATAAATCGCCTAGAAAGTCAAATTGGCACTGCGCCACGCAAACAAACCATTATGTGCAATTTGACCACAAATGGTCTATTACGTCCTATTGCCTTGGCCTCATAAATTCATAAATGATGCTTGGAATTTGCAGCAGTATTCTAGCAACAGCCACTGCAAGAAGTAATGACATAACGCTGCCAACGAAACCGATAGGCCCCAATTAACAGTTTGATGGGGGTACAGTAATGGCTGGTTCGAAAGTTTACTCCCCATTTAAAAATTGAAATACGAAATATGAAAAATACCAAATTTGCCGCAGCTTCGAAGAAGCTATTGCTCCCACCCAGAAATGTCTGCACCCTTTTAGGGACATACATGAGAAGGTCGGCATTTGCTCTTTCCAGTTTGCAATGGTCATGACGAGGCGGTAACTCCTTTATTCTACCTTCTAATCCTTTTACCCCTGTGTCCTTAATACACGTCATCACTGCATTTCCCTAAGCTGTTTTAGGCTGTCTTGTACCAGCGTTCTTCGTACATGGCTAATGGGCCCCTTTAATTAGTTACCGGGTGAGTCAGAAAAGACAATCCCCGTTTGAAAGGCGACTGCTCCCTGGATATCAAAACGATAATATTGACAAATACAATATGTAATGGTTGACCTGTTCAAATATGATTAAAAATTTACCTGACTGAAATCGGCCTCTCCGTTTTGAAATTGTGAGCGATTTTCTGGAGAAAGCCTCTTCAAGAAACCTTCAAAACAGGCCTAAAATCACAAGCAAACATTCTAAATATTTCTGCCTTAGAGCAATGACTTGCACACTTGCACATGCTTTAGCATGTGTTATCCTCTTGGGAGGATAAAATATCCGAGAATATTGTTGTTATGTTTCCAGGGATGGCACTTTCATCCTCCCAAAGGGATAAAACGTGCTAAAGCATGTACAAGTGAAGTCATTGCTATTTAGGCAGAAATATGACGAAAAGTTGGGCGTGGTTTCATGCCGTTTTTGAAGGTTTCTTGGAGGGGCTTTCTTGAGAAAATCCCTCCTAATTTCAGAAGGGAGTGGCCGATTTCAGTCTGGTAAAATTTAGAATTTATTTGAACATGTCCACTATTAAACAATGTATTTACTAATATTATTGCCTCGATATCCAGGGAGCAGTGGCTTTTCAAACGAGGAGTGTTTTTTCTGACTCACCCGGTAGTTGCTTAATGGAACTTTTCTAAAAAAATTGTTTTTAAAATCAATAGTAAAATTCAAACGTAAGTACAAAAGTTTATGCTTTGCTATACTTTAAAACAAAATTACTAACATTAAAAACACCTTTGAAGCAAGTTCTACAAAAGGGCTGGTGCCAACTCCTACCAAAAAACGTTCTAATGGCTATTTTCACTTGAACACTTTTGCATTTTATTTCTACAATATTTTGGATATTTCAACCATTAAAGTTTAAGTGACATCCAATAAAAGGTCTGCATATGATCTGATCTCACTTTTATGATATATCCATATTAAGACATTTTGCAAGGTACTATTTCTTAAAAACCAATACGATTTACAAATGATGAATTTGTTAATCGACAAATACAGATAAAATGCTATTGTTGCTTAGAAAATGTTTCACTTGCCACTTTAGCAGGATTAAAGGAGGAAGAAATGTCAAAGTTTCAATACAGACGGCATGACGTCACAGCAGGGCATAAAATACGACGCCATCTTGTTTTAGGGTAAATCTTCAGAAAATTTCTATACGTTTCTATAGGAAATTTGCAAAAAGTTGCATAAAATTGCTCCTCTATTCTACCTCGCGATAGTGAATAGAGAAAGGATAGTTAGCAATTGTCAGTCAGACTTAAACCTATGAAATAAGCGCACGAACATGCTGTTTTTAAAAGCTAAACAAAAATTTAGGCCAAGAAAGCTGTGAGAAACTTGCCTTTGCGTCGATAATTTCGTAGTTAGCACCACAAACTCTGTCGACTGTGAGTTGCTCGTCGCTTCTTCAAAGTCATCCTTCCTTTTAGACATTCGCCTATCTCTCTGCTAAAGCTTTTGAATAATTTGAGCGGCTTCCAAGCTTTTTGGAATTTATTTATTGAGATAAATAAACGAGACACTCTAAAAATCCCAGTGCGACGCTATACTTTGTAATGGCTTCATTTACCCCAAGTCTGATTTTCGAGTGCGAATTGATCAAGTCACGTGACATGTCGTCTGTATGAATACTATAATCAAAGCCTAGGTCCTTTTTAAAAGTCCATTTCACGAAATAACGACCAAATTTTTAAAAAATCACGCTGCAAGAAGGAATCTCTGATCACGAATTCAAGAGCCAATAATATCAAAATCACGAAGTCACGCGCGTAAATTAGCTAAATAACGCTTCGCGTACAAATATGAGGGGGCCTCGTTGTGCGGTTTCAAATTTGTCTCCTCCTGTTTCAAATTGTTTCAAACCTATTGTTGACTTGTTTGTTGTGCTTCAAGAACTTGCTTAGGCCAAAACGAGCTATCTCGTACAAGCTACCTCGTTTTGATGCATGCTCCAAAATCACAAGAACTAATTCTAAAATTGAATTTTTATCTCCCAGTACCACTTAAATTAGTTGCCTACGACCTTGATGAAGCTCTTATATAAAATGGATATTTTTGTAAGATACTAGTTGGGTCGAAATCTAGGGTCCCGTGACAACTTTTAGCAGACCTTGTTTTGAAAGTTGATTTTGGTATTTTTAAGTATGCTCTACAAAATGAGCCTGGGTACATTTTGATTTTCAATGGGCGTTGGCCGGAAATGACGTCATAAAATTGGCACCCGAAAAATACTTTTTACGGCCATAACTTGGGACAGGTAAGTCGAATTCACTAAAGTAATACACCATTCGACTCCTCGTGAGAAAAGCTTTCGATTGACGTACATTTAATCCTATGTTGATAATGTCAGCAAATTATGTTATGACGTCACTGAAGGTCAATGAAGTCACAGACAAGATAGTGAGCATACAGTTTTGATATAACTGAGATTTAAGACATTTTGAATCCGATTATTGTCTTTCAATATCTACGTCTTTTAATACAAATTTTATCAACTTTCCATGTCAAACATTGAGTTTAAACATATCATGTGCTCAAGTCATTGTCTTAACAGAAATAACTAAGATCATTACAACAAATGTTTATGAACTGTATCAAATATGAAGAGGGCTGCTGATGTGAAGAAACCTGGAATTTAACACATCCCATCAAGTAGTGAACCCATGATTAGTCATCAAAAATGTCAATTGCACCATCTGGTTCTGAGTCGCTGTCTGAAAGAACGTCAGACTCTGATTCGGATTCATTATCTGTGTTGTCAACATCTCGTTCGTTGGGACGATTGACTCGTAAAGCTATCACATCATCGGGGATTGCTTGCAATGTTGACAGAACTGGTTCTAACAGCCCTGCTGAACTGAACTTCCATCCATGCGATAAAGGAGAAGGAGGGTGCTCTGCTTCGTAAAAATGTCTCCAAATGTAACATTGGTAATTTACTCTTTGACAATGTTGTGCTAATGAATCCTCGTCAGGAGGAAGCCTCTCTGTACTCTTCCTCTTCATTGAAAGCCATTTTGAGGATCTTGCTTCTGCAAGGGATTGGCTTGATACATCACGATAGATGCATTTGATGGTGAATTTCGCCAACTTTTGCATAACCTCTGGACACAGTTCAAGTTGTAATCCAAGATCAGAAATCAAACTGACAAACTCTGGAGTTTTCTTCGCTTTCTCCAACACTGAGACTTTTCCATGACCAAAAAAACCACTGATTGCATCTGCACCTGTGAAGGCATGTAGCTGTACGAGGACTGAAGCTAGCTCTGAAGAACACATTTGGTGACAATCAAACAGATGGCCTTTCCGGTACAAGAGCATTTGGCCAGGAAGCTCATGAGCAGCGTGTGCAGCAATGGCAACAACATCCGTATCTTCGCTGTCGATTATGATCGGGTTTTGACAATGTGATCGCACTTTAGTGGCATGGAAGAAAAGCCTTGTGTCAGCTTCGTGATGATGGCATTCCAATTCTGGGCACACGGCTGAGGTTTTCAAATTGACGCATTTCTCGCTAGTTGTGTAATAAAACTCTTGGTTTTTATCCAACGCTAGTGACTTGAACTCTTTCCAAAGAAATTCTTGGAGACGCATTTTATTTCCTTTGTTGCTAAAGAAGCTGTTGAAGGCTTGGGCTTTTGGTACAGCTTGGTCGCGTTTGATGTATACGTTGCAACTTCCAGAACTGAACGCTGCATTCATCGATCTTCTTTGATGCTCCATATCTTTAATCGAATTGGGGACATCATAGCGGTCATTTATGAAATGAAATGCCGATGCCTGCTTGTGTCTTGAGAGTGCTATTCCAAATATCTTTGCAGCATAATCAGCCCAACTGAAAGGCTTACCATCATCTTTGTCTCTGTCCTCTTGAGATGGAGTTGCTAAGCGCCAATATAAACCCATGTCGAGAAGAGCTATCTGTGTGTCAGACAATATTTCTTGATTGACATCTTCAAGGAGGAGCACATCAACTAGCTTTGCCTTGACTGTTTTGCGTAAGGTACTGTTCACATTGAAAAGGGCTAGTGGTACCTCCGTTAAGCGATATTGCATGATTCTTGTGAGATCTAATTGTGCCTGCTGTGCCAACATGACTAATTCAACCATTGCTTTGTTTTCCATGACACTGGCTTTCATTTGGTTTGCAGAGGCTGTGTCTTTTGGTTTCTCTTGCGTGATGAAATTGCAACGACCGTTTTTCTTTATTCTGTCTGATATTGGCCTCTCTGATGAGAAAATCCTTTCTTTTAAAAATGACTGGACCTGTTTTTCACCTTCTTTGTATGCAGTTGAGAAATCTTCAACGAGACTTGGGGATGCAAGCAACCCAGATTCAAGTGATTGAAGATTCTTGTGTTGCTCGTCAAAAGGATCACAGTTCCACTCTTGTATGCAGCAGCTTAGATTTTGTACATGCTTCTCACCAAGTCTTAAATTTGCTGGAGAGTTTTCAGAATGGCTGCAATTCTTTTGTTTGATGTTTGCAGCAACATGGAGAGCTTGACATGTTGATTCTATCTTGCTGATCGTTTTCGTGTGTGTGTACAACATGCTCTTGTTTTTAGTAAACCCAACCCAACCAGATTTCATCTTAGAACCTTTGTTCATGGTCATCTCTATCCATTGATCAAAGGGCAATGCGCTAAAGGGACGTCCAGTGATTGATGCACAGAACATGCCACTCTTCATGAACTCTCTTTGCTCATCTGTCAGATTCATCATGTCAGCCCAATACAAGGTCATGTATCTAGTGTAATTTATTCGATCATACACGGCCATCCATGGAAGCATCAAGCGAAGAGACAGTAGGTACTCTTCCCAATGTTGAGATCTTAGTGCATGATAATTCATGAAGAGAACTTCAATCATTTCCAGGTATGAGAGCCAATACTTTGCCATCTCAGACTCCGATGATCGTATTTGTTCACAAAGAGCGTGAACAGATTCCCTCCATTCACTGTTCTCTAGAACATCATCGTAGGCATCCTTTCTCTGGCTTCTTTCGTTGCTAGCATCCCGCAAGGTTTGGAATTGCTCTTCTAGTCCTGGCGACATTGTGATTGCTTTCTGAATGAGACGCCGCACAAGGCACTCATACACAAGCTTGTGCAGGCGCATGCCTCTCTTAAAGTGGTTTCCCTTCAGTGCTTGCTCGATTGAGCCCGCTGAAATTAAACCAGATGCTACAGCGAGTGCTGCCAAACCTGATCCATTGAATCTTGAAAAGATTGTGTGAAGGAAGGTCATCTGAATATGAAAGCCTCCAAGAATTGGAAGAACAAGTTTGAATTCTTCTGGGTTCTCACTCTTTACTTCTTTGGTAAGTGCATACACAGGCTGATCTCCTGTTAACTGTATAAATGGCATTTTCTTGTCTTCCGCTGCCCTAACACTTCTTTTCATGACTTCATTTACTACAGACTTGTTTGGTGGCTTTGGCAATGTTAAGTGGAAGTATGCTTTACTCTTGCTGATTGGATCAAGGATGGATGCATGAAAACCAGAGTAGGCACCGTTCTTTTGTTCTTCTGGCGTAACAGCTCCCAAATTGGGGTTAAGACGAACCAAAGCGTGGGTAAATCCTCGTAACTTCTGGCACATAGTACCTTCTTTCAATGTTATATCGAACTGTGTGATTGGCCGAGGATTGCCTCTCTCCTTTGTTTTGTACCCAACTATCGTGTGTTGTCCCTTTGGAAGCAGCCTAACAGCTTCTTTCGAGGGGATTACTAATTTCAGGCCTTGGTGAGCTGTCGTGTTTTCCAAATACTCTTGCTGAATAAACATGAAGTTAGTCCTGTGGGAAGTGCCATCTCCTAAGGAGAAGAAGGGGGAAATTATAGAAAAAAATAAACCAAGAATTTCAAAAAATATGTTCCATAAACTGTTTTCGTTCTGAAAGAAAATAGAATTGAACTTGAAGACCTTCATTCGGCAGTTTCATTTTGTAAACTATTTCATCACATCCACTCCGTACAATAGTGAATCCAGTATTTTCAACAAGTTGCTTTGCATTCTTAGATAAACTCTGAGAGCAAATGATTTCTTACCATCTCTGGTATCTTCCTTGAAGTCATCGTTGTCAAAAGCAGCAACACCAGGAACTCCTGACGCCAGTTGTTCTGGACAAACTGGATTCTAGATTGAAATAAATGCCAAAATAACCATCGCAAGGTATCTCGATAAAATTAGTCAGACTTTCCCGTAACTTCAAAACATATCATGTTGGTTTAGGAAGTTGAATAATATAGCTATTAATTAACCTACCTCCTCTCCCTCGTGAACGGCCCAAGCCTTGTAAAGGTTAAGGACATCATCGTACGAAATGCTGAGGCCAAATTTTTTCAAAAGCATAATTAGCTCCTTGTTTCTTGTTAGCCCGTGAACTGTAACAGCTAGCTGAATCTGTAAAATGATAGAATCGATATTAAGTACAGGCATACATACAAGGGACATACAAATATCACAGATATGTATATATTAATTCTTTTTTTATAACAAATCATCTGCAAGTAAATAACCAAAATAACAATGAATGACTGATTACCTGAAAGAGAGATCTCTTCTTTGTAATATATGCCAGCAAAATATCACTCAAAGCTGTAATAAGGGGATCTTCACAATCATCAGCAAAGTCCTTTGTGGATGGATTACGCAACCAAGTAAGAAAGCGTCTCAGCTCTTCTGGAGGCTGTTTTTCTTCTTTGAGTCTATCTGAATGTGGTGGCCATTCTTGCATGGAGTGGTTTTTGAACGTGTCTCGCAGATTACGCGCGACATTATTCATCAAATCTTCCTTGTCAATTCCCCATGAATTTATCGCTGCCTCTATGTAAGTCCCTCCGCTCTTGCTATCATACACAATAGTGCTTTCATTTTTTTGAAATCTGTTGTGGAAACTTAGTTCATCACCAAAGGTATCTTCTAAAATCTTCTTGATGTATGAAGTTCTTTCACATTCCGGGTAGTTGAAGTTATCAAGCAGCTTGTTGTAGTCATTCATTAGGCCCTTCAATGTTCTTGGCTCCTTATCTTTTATTACACATTCCCTTACATGTTCAAAAAACAATTGGTTGACTTCTTCTTTCCTAACGTGCTGAATGTGTAATGTTCCTTCTTCTTGACTACCATATCTGATGTGCTGATTCCAGCAACTCTTATGATACCTTACTTCACGTGCAAAGGGGTCTTCGCACTCCCTTATAAAGTGAAGAATCCTTTCTCGTACTGTCTCATCTTTTAGAAAGATAGTTGCAGATTTTAATTTCATCCATGTACTTTTTTGCTCCAAGAGGCGCAGATTTGAGGTTTTCCTGTCGCGATGCTTTAAATCTTCTCCTTTCATGCAAAATATGCACAGGTTCTTATCATGCAAATTCCCTGTCTGAGACCGTCTATGAACAGAAGATGTGTTTGCTGGAAACTGTAAATCAGACGTGACATCATTTGCATGTGTACTCTCGGGAAATTCTCCTTCTTGTCTTATTCGTGACAAGGCACTTTCAAGTCTTTTGGAATCTCCAAGCTTCAACCTACATGTCTTGTGAATAAAGTTACCTTTAGGCCCACTTTCCCAGTTAGTCTCTTCGTAAATACTTCCGTATGGATCTAATCCCATCCATTTCTCAGTGGTAGCCTGTAGGTCTTTCCAAGCTCGGATGTCTTTTCTCTCTTCTTTTGAATCAAAACAGTCTTCCTTGCAAGCAAGACATATCCCAAGTGATACCTTGCGCCTTTTTGCAGCGCTTTCTGGCTTTCCTTTCAGAAGAGGCTCCGACATTACCAGTGGAGTTACATCTCGCAGTGATCACAGCACAGGTGTTACACATAAGTTAAGATTGAATATTTTCAACCAAGCCATCATATTCTTATAAACAAAGTATCATTTTCATAACCGCAGCTGCTGAGAATAAAAACAATGCTCTTGAAACAAATTTTCTCAACCACAGGTGACATCGACACCGTACCATGGGTCAGTATTAATTTCATATGGAAATTTTAATATCAAAACTGTATTTTCAATCTCCTGCCTGTGACGTCATCGACTTTCCCTGACTTCATAACACAAAATGCTGACATTATCAAAATAGGATTAAATGTACATCAATCGAAAGCTTTTCTCGCGAGGAGTCGAATGATGTATTAGTTGAGTGAATTCAACTTATCTGTCCTAAGTTATGACCGTAAAAAGGATTTTCCGGTGCCAATTTTATGACGTCATTTCCGGTCAACGCCCATCTAAAATCAAAATGTACCCAGGCTCATTTTGTAGAGCATACTTAAAAATACTAAAATCAACTTTCAAAACAAGGTCTGCTAAAAGTTGTCACTGGACCCTAGATTTCGACCCAACTATATTGCTCAAAACATGTTTTTCATGCCGCCACTTTGCAATCTCGTCCCCAGAATGAGTTCGTTGCTCTACCTGTACTCTGATGGGATNATGTATTAGTTGAGTGAATTCAACTTATCTGTCCTAAGTTATGACCGTAAAAAGGATTTTCCGGTGCCAATTTTATGACGTCATTTCCGGTCAACGCCCATCTAAAATCAAAATGTACCCAGGCTCATTTTGTAGAGCATACTTAAAAATACTAAAATCAACTTTCAAAACAAGGTCTGCTAAAAGTTGTCACTGGACCCTAGATTTCGACCCAACTATATTGCTCAAAACATGTTTTTCATGCCGCCACTTTGCAATCTCGTCCCCAGAATGAGTTCGTTGCTCTACCTGTACTCTGATGGGATGCAAGTCACTTTTCGGCAATTTGATTGGCTATTTGAAAACAAAAGCAACCATAATTTATTTCTCGAAAATTTCCTAATTATTCAAATAATAGCAATATAAGTATGTTACTAAGCAACAATAATTACGGTGTTACTGTATTGTTTGGAATCGAGAACACATAATTAGCGCTACCAAGCCAACCGCAAATCCATAATGGCTGCTAATCCGCACTTATTTTGGGTGAATTTGTGCAATGTGTTCCAGGGAGTTCATTCGGCTTCGTGATTAGCGTAAGACGTAAGAGCACCCTGGGAACGAGGTTGGTGACTTTGTGGCATTGCCCCGAAAGGACAAGAGAACGATCAAATATTGAATTTATTGGTCTTTGATACAAATAAACAGAGAGAAAATTCAAAGATCAATCGGTGACATATTCAAATTTTTTGAAGCCTTCCACTCAGTTTTTCGCAAGAAATTGCGGTAAAGTTGTCGCAGAAGAATGAATTCAACTTTCCCAAGTACAGCTGTTGATTGCTTGAAAAATATAAATTTCCTTACTACACAAAATGGATGGCAGTTCAAAAGGATGTGAGCAACGGGCAAATTGGACTAAAGATGCGTATGGGTTTTGCACAATCTGATAAACCTAAATCTGACCAGGTGTGGCAATTTCTTAACTTATCAGGATTTGGGGCCTTTACTCTACTTGAAACCTGTCCATATTTGCTAGAAAAGTAGCCAATGGGAAAACAGGAGAGTACAGCCATTGCGTTACAGAACAATGCAATTGCGTTCTCTTTTTCAAAATGATCGATAAATTCTCTAATTCGCCAGGCTGTGCATAACCTGTTGTTGCCCATGGTTTTTCTATAACAGGCGCGTGGTACCAGTATAAGAGAACACGCATGGCTTGGCAAGATAAGAAGTTCTTCGCAGGTATCTGATCTAGTCATTGAATACTTGTTGTTTTGTTTACGGGAAAGACACCAGGTGGAGCACAAAACCAACAAATAAAAAGAAGAGTGCCCTATTTCTTTGCTAAAGAATAATGCCGCCTGTGGACACGCTGTCGAATCAAAAAATGAAGTTGGTGGCTGCCAGCATAGCAGTTGACATTCAGTTTGTTCATTGACATACAAGAGAGCTGACGCATTCCAGGTATCTATGAATTTTACTTACCTTTTTAACTACTCTTCACTTGATCAGAGGGCTAAATCACTTCATCAAATTGCGGACCGAATTTTCACGAGAACAAATGATTTTTGAACATTTTTAGGGATATCTTGCGAAAGCAAAATTGATTTTTACCAAAAGTTGGCTGGAATATTAGAGAGTGATTCACCCCTCCTCAATTTTAGAGAGCTATCTCCTCCAAATGGAATAAAAGCTTGATGATTCCATTAAAATGTGTCAGGACATTTTCAAAGGCTTCGACAAAATCTTAAATTGAGGCAAAAATGTTTCCGACGCTTTTTTACATAACTTTTCTAATAAGTCTCTACTGTATGACGCTGCAAGAAAAATACCCCATAGCTTTTGTTTCATAGAACAAGCTCAGAATGATTCCATAGAGCATAGCCTCCAAATCTTTAAAAAACATTGCACGGATGGTTAATGCATCTTTCGTTTATTTTATGGCTTGAAAGGAACTTCAGGTACGTTTCTATAATCCTAGATGTAGCACTTCTAATATCTTGATTATTTTCAGAATTACAGGAGTCTTCTTTCTATTGAAAGAACTCGTGAAAAGTTTTGGAAAAAATTAAAATAATCGTTAATCGTTAATAAAAATATGAAAAACGGTACAATCTTTAAGAAAATCATAGTTTCTGAAGGTCTATAATATGGCAATAAGCAGAAATCTGTAGATTTTCTAGTTTACGATTTAGCAATTTGATGAAGTCACATTCTCAAAACTGGCCCAAGCGAAGAAGATGCTGTAATTCTGAAAATAATCAAGATATCACAACTGCTACTTATAGGATCATAGCAAAGTGCTTGAAGTTCCTTTCAAGCCATTAAATCAAACAGAAGATGCATTAACCATCCGTACAATGTTTTTTAAAGATGCCAAAGATTTGGAGGCTATTCCATAGTCCATAGACGTTGTAGTGGATTCTTGTCGATTTCGGTCGATTCTTTCCCTTGAGAAAATTCAAATCAGAAGACACTGAGAGAAGGACACGGTTTTGGGGCAAAGTTTTCATTCATTACAAAAGATAACTTACAGAATTACTCCCAATACAATTAACAATACAAATACAATGTTGAATTTGAATGAATATGAAATAGTCCCCCACCTAGATTAAAAGTCCCGATAGAATTGGCTAAAACAGGGTGGGAGGGTGGGGGAAATCGAAGTTTGCGCTGTTTCAAATATTTTTTGAACTGATTGGAGATGGTGTGTCCAAGTCAGACACAATACCTTTTTGAGTTGGGTATGCGCCTCGGGGTGTGGAGGGGGGGGGGGCTACTTGACTTTCATTAGTATGGGGTTTGCAATTCAAGAAATTGTTTTCACCCGGCTCTAGAATTTTCCCCTCCAAACGATACCCGGCTTTAGAAACAATGGTAGAAAAGTACTCCAAAGCGTAACAAATACATTGTACATCATTGAAATAACAAGCCGCTCGAACAAATACCCCTTTTGACAACCGGCTTTAGAACAATTGCTTCTTTCGATACCCGGCCATAGAAAAATGAGGCGAAAACGATTGCAAAATATATTAAGTAACCAACCCCCCCCCCCCCGGGTCTGTGCATGATTCTTGCGGCTGTTGTAATCTTTTTGGGATCTGCAGCTATTAGGCTCCTTAATTGTCGGTTTGCACGTAGATAAATTTAGGATCTAACTGAACAATGTTTCAATATTCTGGATCTGTGTAAAATTCCAGCATCTGGCGTGGGTCTGCGTGACTTTTCTTTGGGTCTACGTATTTTGGGTCTGACTTGGACACACTGTTACATTGGCCATCCATTCTTTCTCCACATGCATGGCTAATAATAAAATGTTGCTGAAAATAGTAAAAGTACCACGTGTTTGTTTCTAAGCAGATATATTTGAAAAATTTTCGTTGTGAATTTATTATAGTTTGTCAGCACCTCTTGAATTGTTCGTTTTTTTTAAATAAAGTCAAAATATTTTGAAAATGATGTTTAGCTTCTGTCGTAGACAAACTGTAGCCTGAACAGAGTCCCTTGAAAAGCCGCAAAAATCAAAACGCAAAAAGCGAAGAGAGAGCCTCCTATGGGAATTTTGGTTTTTTTTTTAACTTGTGATTAACCATATGAAATACTTATAAACTTACAAGTAAGCGGGTGCTTTATGTCCACAAAAGTGATGTCAGATTGAAAACAATAGCGACACATCTAACACAGACATGACAAATAAATGAATGCCTGATGCGGCCTTATAGTCCAGTAAATCTAGACTTAGACCTAGAACAAATTGCAACAGAATTTTTTTCTGCGGCAAACCATGCTTCAATTACTACTTAATAGCATATCACAAGTCTAGGAAATCTAAATATGGGAAGACCATTCAATTTGATATATTTTATTGGGTAATCCACCATGTTCCATGTTATGCGCTATAGTTTGCGAAAATCAAACAAAACCTGTCGATTTCATAAATTAGCATTGAAATCCGGCAGCGTATAAAGTGCGGACCCTTGGAAAATTGGACCATTGTACATATTTTTCTTAAAATTCCTGGAAAATTGCATTTTAAACGGGCATAAGGCAAAGATATTATGTTTTTAGGGTCAGCCTTTGGAGTCAGGGGTCTCTGCTGCTGGTATGTGTTCAAAAGCTCGTTTTCTGTAAAATTTGAACAGCAGGCTTGACAATGTGCTGTAGATATAAGCACACGCTTTGGTACACAAATTATTGAAAAGTAGAATGTTCAAATGGGACACCGTTCAAGGAACAAGACCTCCTTTTCTTAGCTCAAATTTCTCTTAAAATTCAAACTCCGCTCTTCAAGATCTTTTGATCGATACCAATTTATTGATGATGCTTTGTTGAGCAGTAAAGCTTTACGGCTAAAAACTTCATTTGTCCATCTAGCACTTTAACTCCTTCGTAAGTCTACGTTTACTTTAAGTGGCACTGCATTCTTCAACATAATCTTGAAGTGTACAGTTCAAACATGTTACTCTGTTGCAGCCTATGCATGCTTGTGAACAACTTAATCCGTGCTTTCTGCAGGGGCAGCGATTTGTGTTGCAGTCTTCTGAGTCTTTCTTACACGCACAGTGAATAATCTTTATCAGCTCTTGATCAATCGCAGATGAATGAGTCGAAATATCTACCGTGTCCCTATTCTACTGTATGCCATTTCATTTAGGTATTTTGTTGAGATATTTTGCCTGGTTCGGCTCTACTGACCCTATCCTTCCATTCGACTCATCCAGCATTATCTGCTATTTGATCAATATATGTGTGTGACAGCTTGCCTACGTGATATTTTCTATGTTTGGGTTGCTATAGAAAGAGACCACTTGGAAGCTCTTCCTTGTTTCTCAAGCAGTGCCCACTGAATCAGCATTGCACATTGTGACAGTAGTTGGTTTGAAATGTCCGTAATGACATTTTGTGTCGGGTGATCTTTCCATGAGACATATGGTTCGGTAACGGTCTTAAAAAGCTCTGGTTTCCAATCAAAAAATTTCAAATGCATCTATAATGCTGCAAAAAGGCTTTTTTCTACCATGGCAAACCCAAAATGTTACTTTAACATTTCGGCTTTCTGTTGGGCTTGATGATGAAATTGGCCAATCGTTTACAAATAATTCTGTTTCGAGAGGCTACAAACCCGAAAAGTATCGAGACACCCAGCCTCTAAAAAGAAAGCATCATTTCCCTGTAGATAATTATTTGGTGTGGTTTCTTCATCTTAGTCCATTAGATGGAGATTAAAAAGCAGAACAAATTGCAACAAAAGTAATTTTTGCAAGATTCAATAGTTTCATTGTGCTATTTAGTATCCTAAAAGTCTAGGAAATATAAACAGATAATATCTTTACATTAAGCTCGTTTCAAATGCAATTTTTTTCGGAATTTTAAAAAGAATATGTCAAATTGTCCAACGTTTGTGAATGATGCATACAGCGTGAATGATGATGAATGATGCATACTTCTTTCTTGTTCAGGCTAAAGGCATGTTACTTTAACATTTCGGCTTTCTGTTGGGCTTGATGATGAAATTGGCCAATCGTTTACAAATAATTCTGTTTCGAGAGGCTACAAACCCGAAAAGTATCGAGACACCCAGCCTCTAAAAAGAAAGCATCATTTCCCTGTAGATAATTATTTGGTGTGGTTTCTTCATCTTAGTCCATTAGATGGAGATTAAAAAGCAGAACAAATTGCAACAAAAGTAATTTTTGCAAGATTCAATAGTTTCATTGTGCTATTTAGTATCCTAAAAGTCTAGGAAATATAAACAGATAATATCTTTACATTAAGCTCGTTTCAAATGCAATTTTTTTCGGAATTTTAAAAAGAATATGTCAAATTGTCCAACGTTCCAATGGTCCGCACTTAAAATACGTTGCAGGGTTTCAATACCAATTTATGAAATCGACAAGTTTGTTTGCTTGTCGCAAACTGTAGCATATAACATGGAACATGGTGGATTACCCAATAAAATATATCAAATTTAATGATCTTCCATATTTTAATTTTCTAGACTTTTGATATGCTATTAAGTAGTAATTGAAGCATGGTTTGCCGCAGAAAAAATTCTGTTGCAATTTGTTCTAGGTTCCACTAAAATTTGCCTTTCATTTACTGGACTATTATGTTCTGACAGCCAATGAATACATACAGGGAATATGCACAGCAAGCTCATTGGGAAAACAGCATAAAATCAAAGGGGATGACCAAGGGTCCTGGATTTAGGGTCCGGTCCTATTGGTCATAGGGTCCTGTTTTTATAATATGCCGCTCTTTATCTTGTCCATTTCATTTCAAAAGAAATCGAGACTTCCAAGCGACATAATCGCTGCATTATTTTATTTTTGTTTTGATTTCAATACTGATTGCAAAATAACTTTTGTTTGATGATTGAAAAGATGTTTATCCTAGTTACGAGGGCATATTTATACGGACTCAATGTGTGAGACAGTCATTATTTTTCCTTAGGCCCCAAAAAATGCAAAAGCCGTCATGGCGCGGGTAAATTCACCCGAAAACACTACCTGATGCCCATCTAATGCAACCAAGAGTTCTCTCTCATGAGCTGACAACGTAAAGACAAGGAAGTAATGCGTTAGGAATCATCAAGAACCCCTTTCAAAATGCAAGAGATGAAGTGATATATTGAAAGCCGAGCACATGAGTTTGCAAGCAGAGGTTTTGCCCACTTGAAAGGATTGGTTTTCCTATCTTCCACTCAAGTGTTAGATACTGTTCCATCAGTAAACCAGCAACACAAAAGCCGAGACTGCAAGAAGCTTTGCGATAAAAGGGTCATAAAGCAGCGAGGTTTGTGTTTTACATTACATTAAAGGAGAATTAAAAAGGATTCAGTGTTAAACTCTGACAATCTGGAAATGGCTGGCGTCAAAAGGCCTTCGTTTTGAATGAAGAATTTAAATGGCTTTTTTATGAAACTGTTCTTGGTCTGAATGGCCTGGATTTCATAGAACTAACTAAAAAAGCGCCCTTCTGAAAACGTAACACAGAAAGCAGTGTGAACCAAACAATCTGGAGGACTAAATCTTATAAAATGATGGTGATGGCAGTTGCTGAGTACTTCAAAATTTGAAAGCAAAACATGGTCGCGCCCGAGCATGAAATATTTCTTTTCAAGGAGAAGGACACCTGGTTGACAGCGCAGAATCACCCGTGAAGAATAGAAATAATAGAAAGCTGCCACTACCAATTGTTCCAAGTAAGACATTTGAAAGTAAGCATTGTTTTAGCTCAACCCTCGGTTTATGATGTCATTGCTCATATGTTGTTAGCTGTCGATATGACCACTGCAAAGACAATGAAATTTCTCCTTCACAGTGGATATACACGACACCTGCTACATCAGTAATGAGGTCATAGCAACTGAGATTAAAACTGTCGCCCCTGGTATTGTCTATTTATTTTTCAGTCCCCCAAACACCCAACCCTATAAAAGTTGATTTTGCATGGAGACTCAGGCCCCGTTTACACGATACCGTTTTCATTTCGTATCGGATTGGGGGTGGCAATCCGGTATGAAAATGTTTCTGTTTACACGATACCGTTTTCATTTCATATCGGATTCGTTTCATGCCACTTTCAGAGCGTGTTCATTTGAAAACGCGAAAACGGTATGAAGCATATCGGATTGGTGCGTTCTCGTGTAAACAGAAGGCCAATCCGATATGAAATGAAAACGGTCTCGTGTAAACAGAAGGCCAATCCGATATGAAACCAATTCGATATGAAATGAAAACGGTATCATTTAAACGGGGCCTCAACCACGCTCCCTAAAGCCCGTTTTCCACTAGGCGACAAATGTCGCGCGACGCGACAAACGTCGAGGATCAACTCCCTTGGGCATGCGCAATAAAAATTATGTTTTTCGCGAAGCGAACTTTTTCCTGTCGCAAAGGAATTGGACTTGATCCTACTTTTTTGAGCGTCGCGTGTTCGCGGCATGAAATCAACCAATGAGAATTGAGCATGAACAGACAACTTCGCGCCGTTAATGTTTTTCGTGGAAATTGAAGCCAATTTCGCACGACATTTTTCGCGCGACGTTTGTCGCCTAGTGGAAAACCACCTTAAAGCTGTCTGATTGATGTGAAATTCCAGATAAGACTGTATGGTAAATATTTAGGCTTTTTGGGAATTTTTCCAGATACTGTAGTGTTTAGTGTAATCCCAGCCCCATTTGCAGTACCCAAAGTTAGAAATTTGTGCTTTAGTTTCAACCAAGTAATCTTGCAGTCCAAAAGTAGCAAATGCCCAATAATGCAAGGCTCAAGTAAAGAAAGTAAAGACTGACTGGCAAAAGATTTTGAGGGTCCATAGACCATGCCCCACGTTGTTAAAAAGTGCCATTTTTCAACCTCAAAGTGGCAAAGTGCCCTTTTCTTCGGAATTTTTTAGGTTCAAACGTTCCCTTTAAGTCTCCTATGGCCTAGAATATTCGATGAAGTGACTTACTTTGTTTTCTTTATTGCATCTGGTTCCCATAATCAAGGTATTTCTGCTGTGTCCAAGCTAAAGTTCAGCTCGCAGCTTTCAGCTTTGCACGATTGCCATGTTGAAATCAAACATTGCGCGTTGCAATGAATTATGGGACAAAAATTCCCATCCTGCATTGCAAGGCGCAATGTTTGATTTCAAAACGGCAATTGTGCAAAGCTGAAAGCTGCCAGGACAGCAGATTATTCCCTGGCTTCTGGTTTAGGAGGCAAGAGTCAAAATTTCCCACTCCCACTCACTTACTTCAAGGAAAATGCAGTCAGCTCCGCAAGTGATTTTTTCGAATCTCGCTACTTTCAGGGCAAGGTGAGCAGGCAGTTGGTTCTTTGTCTTTACAACTATATCTATTTTGAAAGGAGATTTTGATTAGTTACATCACCTCATATCAAATTGCAATAGCTATGTTGTACACCTTGAGATCACGTCAGACAGAATTACACTCGGTACATCTTGAGATGAGACGATGACCAAGAATTATTAAATTTTCATATCTGCTATTTTACGAAAGATGAACATTCACGAAATATTTTATTTTACCCTAATTTGGTTTCGGGGGGGGGGGGTAAATTTTCCCTCTTAATGGCAGATTTGTTCCGATAAATCAGCAAGGAGAAAGAATCTACCACTGAGAATGTTTGACTTTTAGCTGAGTCTTCTACACACAGTAAAGTTTCATTGAAAAATTTTAACAAATGAGGGGGGGGGGCAGAAATATTTTTCCGGAACTGACTGATTGTCAGAACTGCAATCCTCAAATCTCAAAGTTTGCTAAAACAATAGGCAAATTGCAATCTTTCGCAAATTTCTTAATCAGAGAAAAATTTTATTTGACATTGTCTATCAGAACTATCAAATATTTAAATCATACTTCAGTTTTGCAAGTCAGGAATAAAATTGCACAGGAAACAAAATTTATTCTACAGGAGTGATACATTTTAAGTGTTCTTATTTGGTAATATCCATGTCCTCGATAAAAGATGTGTTCATGGCAGAGCGAAGACGTTTAACTTTTTCCATACAGTCGAATTTGCAAAAAGGAAAAATGTATTTGTATTTATACGATCAGGACAATAAATTATAACATTGCAATGATTTGATTGGGTTTAATCTTAGAGGCCATTTTTTCCTTTTGATGCCTTATTTGTTTTGTTTTTATTTCAAGTTTTACAATTGACTCTTTTTGTAAGTTTTCATTTTCTCTAATCTGATATAGACGGAAATTTACGCGATCTTTGCACTCTACAGCTTTGGATATGTTATAAATTTCCATAACATCCTGAAAATTGGAAAAATGAGCCTTGCATTCAATCCAACCTCTATTTTAAATAAACACGTGCAAATTTTCTTTCTGTTGTAAGTGTACATTGCATACTACTGTCTAAGAAATGTGTTTGCATCTGCTTATTCGTCGTATCTATGTCCTTCTATGTCCTTTTCATAGTTGCACGTTCACGTTACATTTCTCACTCAACACTGTAAACAGTCCTATACGTGCTTCCAAAGCGCTCTTTTGAACTGACTTTCTTAATTCTGCCCCGTTTCTTCGTTATTGCATTGTCTTGACCGGTGCAGTTCTTTGGTTGCAAGCTGGTTGTAGCATCCATACTGGTGCGTGAATAGAGGGCAACACACAAAGATACAACTTTATTCGCAGGATTGATCTTTGTTTTCATTCCAACGCAGCTGACTGACGAGGCCACCATTTGTGCTATCGATGCGACGAACGCATCTTCTGCCGAATGATAGGTTTTCTGCCTCTGGTCTAACACTTCGGTATTCGTGTTTAGTGAGTTTTGTTTCGCGGTTTGTTCTTCTGAGGTATGGATATCTTGAGGTTAAGGTTTGGGATGGGGTTAGGGTAAGGGAGTGATTTGGGTTAGCGCTCCATAATTCATTGTACAGTGTGTGATGAAGACTTTCTTGCGTGTGTTAGTGAAACTGTTGGTGTTGAATAGCTTTTCTTGTTTATTTGCTTCTTTCTGTTCTTTTCTTTTGGTTATTCAGTCAATGGTGCTTCGCTAAAGTCGGAAATTTCACTGCCTCCCCTACGGGAGTTGTCGACGGCAGAGAGAGAGAGAACGATGAAGATCACAGTCTTGGTTTTTCTCTAATTATAATTTTAAAAATCGAGTTATGTTGATAAATTGGATAGAGCTAAGTTAGGTCTCGACTTCAGATGAGTTGTTCTCCTTGCTATCCTGAGATACAACTAAACTAAAAACTAACATTACTCTGAATATCTGACTGCTGGAAAACGCCACCAGTCAGAGGACAAACAACAAAGGGGAATTACTCTGATTGGCTACTTGAAGGGAACGAGGTTTAATCTGATTGGCTAAAGAGGATGGACCAGTAAAGGCACATGGCAATTTTAGGGTACATGCGGGGCATGAATCTGACTACCCTACATATCTAAAAATAGGACCCCTTGCTCAGTGGTGCTGAAAAAGCAACATGCACGCTTTTACACATGGACAATCACGCTTTTCATCCGAAAACGTGATACCAACTTACCTAGTGATCTGTGTGCTAAAATACAAGCTGCTGAGAGAATCACCTGGCGAAGGATACCTAATCAACTTGCCTTACTCTACCTTTGCAACGTGCTTAACCTGCACCTAATTAAAACACATGGGAACTCCAAAACTAAACGTGTACAACTTCACTTGTGTACAGAAAATACTCTCTAAAATCACAAAACTCATCGTGTACAACTTCACTTGTGTACTGAAAATGCTCAAACTCTTTTGTTCATTGTTCCCTTAAACTAAGCTCCTAAAGCGTCAATCCTTCTGCAAAATCTCTGATAACGAAATCATTTAAGATACTCTAAAACTTAATCAATGTAGCCAAATGTTTCAATATTTTAGTGTCCTTTTGTTTCCTTAACAATAGCTTAATATACCCTCACAACATATGAATCTAGCGGCTCATCTGCCTTTTGGGCGCGGGTGCTCAACTCTTGCCGTTCCAAAAATGTTAATTGGGTGGCACAAAATCGTTTCTTCTTTCGTAAATTGATGGGGGACCTGTTCATATATTTGAGGTCCTAACACCTTTAAATAATTTTAGATCTTCGTAACAACGATGACGACAATAATATTTTAAAGAATTTCTGTTCATATCGTTCATCTTACTTGAATCATTTCTTGTAAAAGGTTGAACCAATTAATCCGAAATCAAGCCGAATGGAGGATTACCAAGTGGGGAGATGGGGGTAGCGGTGAAGAAGACGTCAACAAGGCGAAGCCTAACAATTTCCCTGAGATGCTGATACCATGGATAATGTTGACCCTCTTTTGGTGGTAGAATAACTGATCTGGTACATCTGCTAGAAATGACACATCTGTATTGACGAGGGTGACCAGGATCCATCCCTGGCCTAATTCTCACTGTCCAACCAATTTCTATGACATCAAGGTCACCATCTAATTCTCTGAATACCAGCATCTTCTGTTCATGTCCACAACAGCACCAACATGAGCTTGCTCAGCAGTTCTGATCTTGTTCTCGATAATAAAATGCGGATACATATAGTGAAAGTTAGCAATATAGTACTGAGAGATGTCAGCTCCCGGCATCAGAGCCACATTAAACAAAGCTCCCCCTGGTGGTCCTAGAGGAAATTGTTTCACTACATTTGGAGTGATTCTGGGGATGTGTACCCCCCGCGGAAAATTCCTTTGGACGTCTATCCCACAAGCGTTGGCCATGAAAACCCTGCAAGCAAGTGACATTCTTCTGGTAAAATTATGAAGAGTGTTGAATATGGTACTACCATCATTAGCATTTCCTACCTCTGGATAATTTGCTTTATGGTTTGCCACTTGGATATTTTGTACGGCGAGCCGTTCTCCTTGTCCTAACTCGTTGTAAGCATTCCATGCAAGCCTGAAGCCGGGACTGGTCTGAGGAAACACAAATAAACTAACTTCCTAAAACGTCAATCCTTCTGCAAAATCTCTGATGACGAAATCCTTTAAGATATTCTAAAACTTTATCAATGTAGCCAAATGTTTCAATATTTTAGTGTCCTTTTGTTTCCTTAACAATAACTTAATATACCCTCACAACAATTGTATATGTCGTGCATGATATGCGTATTGGCTGGATTCGATGTGATTGAGTTGCAGCAGCAAAGATAACAGAAGAAAATAAATGCACAGGCAGTGGTTATAGACGCAGACAATGATGAGTGATGCAAAATTTTGAATATTACATTGGCAGTGGTTATAGACGCGGACAATAATGAGTGATGCATCACATACTAAATGAGACATACCACTCTGATTTGAATTTCTAAGATGATTTAACATAACTATGTTCGTGATATTTATCTATTGAGTGAAACAGATCTTTCTTTTTTCTCCCTCGATATCATTGAAATCCTTGCTCTAATCTTTGGATTTTCCTGGTCCAAAGCAGGCCTCAATTGGGCACGTTCTTCCATAGTTTTTGACACACATTTTGTTGAGTTTTCCTGTGGTGGAAATCAAACAGAATGTATGATGGTACTTTTTTCTGTTTCTATCTATTTAATACAGCTTGCTGACAGTTGAATAATTAAAAAGGAATTTTAAATTTTGAATTCCAGTCACGTCTCGACATTGTTCTTGCTTGTTCTTAAAACTAGACTAAATTGTCAGTCTGGATATTCTTATGAAAGGTTCTTATAAAAATTGAGTATAGAGGTGATTGACAATGAATCTTTACCATTTGTTGTCATCCCAACTTTTACAGTTACTAACTTTTACAAATTAGTATACAAATGACTCAAATTAGTTAGCTGTTATAAAGGAAACATAATATCAATCTATGAATAAAATAGTAATTGGGTAAAGATACATGATACAATAAATGCAAAGGAAAGTAGAATCGATCAGGCAAATAAGCTCTTACATAAATTCATATAAAAAAAGAGAAATTATTCGAGAACAAATTCCTTTTTATTTTTATGTTTTTCTTGAATATAAATTCTTTGAATAGCAAGAAATCAAGGAGCGATACATGAAAATGTATCATGATGAGTTCTTGTTATTACATTACGATTTTGAAAGGGTAGCAGTCAGGAAGTATAATGAATAATACTTTAAAGTATGAAGTACGAAGTACAAGTAAGAGATATGATGACGTAATAGAACAAAGGAATTGAAATATTAATTGAAAAATTGATATGACAATGAATAATGCATGAAAATATTTAAAAATTTTTTTTTATATGTTACGTTTTTCGTGAATAGTTAGCAATCAGAGAGTGAACAAGGAAAATGGTATCATAATAAGTTCTTTTTATTACATTGTAAATACATGAAAATATTTTAAAAACAACTTCCTTTTTTCAACTTTCTTGACTAGATAGTGATCAGGGAGCGATAAATGAAAATATATGATAATGAGGTCTTTTTTAAGAGAAACCTTTTTGAATGTCTAACAATCAGCAAAATAGATATTACTATCGCATACAAGCAGCAAGCAGCAAGAATTTTGCTTTGGTTGGTCTGAAATATGGTTTAAAAGTTTTGTCAATAACTAACTTAATTTTTTATTTGTTCACATTTCCCTCAATTTCACATTTCGTGGGGGCGGACATAAATCGCCAAAAGTTCGATATCGTCACGTGATTCATTTGTTGAAGTCGAATAAAGTTACCTTTGTGTTGGTCAGTGTAAAGTTTGATTGAGAAGTGTCCTAAGAACAAACAAAGGGAAGCGATAAAGTAGCAATAAAGTAGTAAGAAAGAAATGGAGGGATCGCTATGACAATGAATGATACATGAAAATATTAAAAACAACTTCTTATTTATATTTTAAATTGTTCATGAATAGATAGCAATCAGAGAGTGAAAAAGGAACATGTTAATAATATTGAAACGTGTTGTAAGAGGAATTCTCTCAAATTAGGGGCTCGGTTATTTTTTATCGGTATAGGATGGTGGTACGCCAGGAACTAGTTCCTTCCACCCTTCTATACAGAAGTTGCCAAACGAAAACGAATGTTCCTTCTCTGTGATTAGTTTTCTTGTTGACAATATTAGGATAGCAATATTACTTCCATTCGTCAGCGTGATGCGTGCTTACTAACCTCACGAGCAACTGTTGTGAGCTATTTTTTCTTACTCAAGTGTGGTGAGGTTCTTTCTTCCCACCTTGTTCAGGTGTGGCTCCAGAATTGACGTAGACAAAGGCTGTTTGTTTCATTGCTATTTGATATTATTGATGCTGTTGTTCTGACATATTACGTTGACATATTACGTTTAGCTGGTGGGTGGTGTATAAATATACCGGGTGTCCCAAAAAAAAGTATACAGATTTGGTCAACCCTAACGATCAGAATTTAGTCTGAATCAATCCAAAATCATTTTTAAAACACTACCCGATGGTTAACTTGAACATAGATACCTTGTTTGTCGACATTGGTGCTTTGAGAGTATAGATATATTAATCTTCAAAGGTCAAATTTGCCTCCACCTCCAAACCAGAGCTTTGGTGTTTTGGCCCAAGCAATTTCTTAAAGCGCAGCGAATAAGTCAACAATAGAAAATTGGAAACAGAAGGAGAAGAATCAAAAACTGCACAACAAATGCGTTGCACANAATATACCGGGTGTCCCAAAAAAAAGTATACAGATTTGGTCAACCCTAACGATCAGAATTTAGTCTGAATCAATCCAAAATCATTTTTAAAACACTACCCGATGGTTAACTTGAACATAGATACCTTGTTTGTCGACATTGGTGCTTTGAGAGTATAGATATATTAATCTTCAAAGGTCAAATTTGCCTCCACCTCCAAACCAGAGCTTTGGTGTTTTGGCCCAAGCAATTTCTTAAAGCGCAGCGAATAAGTCAACAATAGAAAATTGGAAACAGGAGGAGAAGAATCAAAAACTGCACAACAAATGCGTTGCACAAGATATAATTTACGTGACGCTTATCATCAAGGGAGCTCCGAAGTAAACTTTATTCATTTTAAGTGAAACAAATTGTGGATATTACTTAGGCCAAAACGCCAAAGCTCTGGTTTGGAGGTGGAGTCAAATTTGTCCTTTGAAGATTTATATCTCTACTCTCAAAGCACCAATATCAACAAACAAGGTATCTATGTTCAAGTTAACTACCGAGTAATGTCTTAAAAATGACTTCGGATTGATTCATGCTAAATTCTGATCGTTAGGGTTGACCAAATCTGTATACTTTTTTTTGGGACACCCGGCATGTATTGAACAAGACAGTTCAGAATCGCTCCTAAGTCCTGGCTGCCCGAGATGCATTCTGCTGTCCATCAAAATCAGATCTGAAGATTCTACAAGGGTAAGGATCTACTGAAGCAGGGATGATCTAAGCTAGCAAGACTTTGCGATGCACATAACGGGTTCTCCAAACTACGGGTTTATTTTTCACAATGGTTCACTGCACGAACTAATTCACCTCTTCGTCGGCGTACGTCTCGGCTGAAACAAGATCCTCTTAAACTATCGCTGCACAACAAGAATGGAACAATCAAACGCATAGTGGTTCCACTCTAAAACTTCACAAACCTCGTAAACAACAATAACCCTGTATCCTAAAGGGGCAATGCTTCACTTAGCACGTCGCCTAAACAACTTATCCGAAATCTCTTAAAACTCTTTTCACGCATATTGATAACTGGCTTTGCTATATAGCCCAAATTCATTAAACCTTGTTTCAAAATATATTTCCCACAATAACCTCGTGTCTAATAACATCCTCTGGAAACCGTAGAGCTTCTACATATCTTAATAGTCCATGACATTTCTTACTTATACTATCTTAACTGTGACTCTCGGGGTAACTTAATTATGACACTCTTATCCTTCGAATTTGTTTCTCATAACACAACGTCTAATCAGTTTTGTTCTCTTACCGCGATACATTCTATTTTCCCCGCAAAAAATAAGAAATAACTTACAAAAAGTCTTACAAAAAATAACTTCATTTAGTTTACTATTTTCTTGAAGAGATAACAATCAGAGAGCGATGCAGAAGAATAAATTATAATGAGTTCTTTTATTACAAAACTTGTTTAAATGTATATCAATCAGCATAATCTTTTTGCACGGCCCCCTGTAAAGCAGTCTCCACAAGACTGACGGGCTACCGTGGTTAAATAATATAAAATGAAATGATAATTAATAATACTATAAAATACGAAAACATGATAAAATAATGATGAAGAATATACTAAAGAAATGGAAGGATTAACTGACGATGAACGATACTTGAAATTATGTTATAATGTGTTCTCGTTAGTGCTTTGCATTTTTGAATGGTTAGCAAGCAGGAAGCATAATGAATAATGCTATGAAATACAAGTAAGAGATATAAATGAAGTAATAAATGAAAACAAATTGAAAGGTCAATATGACACTGAATGCTGTAGATTTTACGAATTTTTGCATGCATAGCAATCAGGAAGCATAACGAATGACACTATGAAATACAAGTAAGAGATATGATAAAGTAATACAAAAAATGGAGAGATCAATATAATAAACGAATGATACATGAACATATTTTAAACACAATTTTGTTTAGGTTTATTAAATTTTGCATGGATAGCAATCAGCAAGCATAACGAATAATACTATGAAATACAAGTAAGAGATATGATAAAGTAATGCAAAAAAAATGGAGAGATCAATATGACAATGATATTGGAGACACTTTAAAGCAATTTTTTTGGGTTTATAGATTTTTGCATGGATAGCAATCAGGAAGCATAACGAATAATACTATGAAAAACAAGTAAGAGATATGATAAAGTAATAAAAAAGAAATGGAATGATCAATGTGACAATGAATGATACATGAAAATATTTTAAAACAATTTCTTTTAGGTTCATTAATTTTTGCGTGGATAGCAATCAGGAAGCATAACGAATAATACCATGAAATACAAGTAAGAATATGATAAAGTAATACAAAAGAAATAGAAAGATCGATTTGAAAACTGATGATACATTAAGATATTAAGAACAACTTATTGTCATCCTATTAGTTTTTGAATATATAGCAATTATAAAATTAAACATGGAAATATTTTATAATATGTTTTATTACGGTACATTCTTGAATGAAGAAGCAGTTGAAATGATACAATAAGATACAAATGCAAGAGGTATGATAAATTAATAATAACAAAAAATAGAAATATTACTTTGGGTGTTTAAAACTTCCTCTAATGGATTCAGTTTTGAAAACTAGCAAACAGTAGCTTGGGCACCTGTATCAACGAGGCGATTTGCAGGTGCACCGTTTATAATGGCTTCTACTGAGGGGCGATCGGACGATTGTCCACCTGCGCGTAGGACAAGTGGGGTGGGTGGGGTGGTGTGATCGATTGGTCGGTCTGGAGCGTCATAACTGCTGACGTAATTGGCGTAATCAGGGGCGCAAGTCAAAACATTGACATTGTAGTTGCGGTTCTGATGGTTGGGACTGGGGCGCTGGTTGCCGCAAGGGTTACCACGTCCTCGACGTGCCAAATTCTGGTGAGAATTTGGACTGCTCTGGGGCCGGGCGGATTTATTTGCAGACCATGACGGGCATGATCGCGCATAATGCCCGATCCCTTCAAAATTGGGGCAGATTACTTGACAGTCGCGGGTTCTAAAATTAGGGGGGTTATTACGTCCGGTGCCTCTACGGGGGTAGTTAGGTCGGTTGTTGTCGCGAGGACCGCAATTTTTCCACGAAGGATAACGATCCTAGCTGGGTGATTGCTCGTATTGTTCATAGTAGTTGGAGTTGTCACGCCAATTGGGGTGCTGGAGATGAGGACCGTCGTACGATTGCCCCCTGGGGGGGTAATTTGAGTTGGCTGGAGACGGATTTGTTATAGCTGCTTGTAAGTTGTTAACTTTATCATACGAGTCATGGATAGCTCCTTGGATGTACTCGGCGTTAAGATTTTCATGTGCTCGCGGGTTGTTTGGTGCCATTGCTGCTACGGTGGGTGTCTTTTTGGGGTTTACTAAATCGTTTGAAAGTTTCATCGTATCTGTATCGACTCCTTTTGGGCTAGGTTTCATGCGAAGGCTGTCTTTAAGTCGAGCCAGCCGCTCTGCCTCATCGTACGTTTTGGGGTTCCCTAAAATGACATATTCACGTAGGTGCGGCGGTAGGTTTTGTACAATAACTTGGAGGCGTTCGTTTTCTGATGTGTGTTGAAGACTCTCTTGTGTGTGTTTGTGTTGCTTTTCTTTTCTTGCTTGGTATTTTGATTATGGTGCTTCGCTATGGTGCTTGCTTCGATTATGGTGCTATGGTGAAGTTCGCTGCCTCCCCTACGGGAGTTGTCGACGGCAGAGAGAGATTGATGAATCACGCAGTCTTGGTTTTTCTTAATAATTTTTAAACTCGAGATATATTTATAATTCGGATAGATATACTTTTACGTCTCGACTTCGGATGAGTTGTTCTCCTTGCTATCCTGAGATACAACTGATCTAAACTCTACATTACACGGAATATAACTCTGTTGGCAAGTCACCAATCAGAATGCAAAGGACAAAGAAGAACTACTCTGATTGGATAGTTAAGGGGGACGAGGCTTTATCTTATTGGCTAAAGAGGATGGACCAGTTAAGGCACATGGCAGTTTTAGGGTACATGTGGGGTATGAATCCGATTACCCTAAATATCTAAAAATAGGACCCCTTGCTCAGTGGAGCTGAACAAAACGACATGCAAGTTGACCCAAGACTTTTACACATAGACAATCGCGCTTTTCATCCGAAAACGTGATACCAACGTACCTAGTGATCTGTGTGCTAAAATACAATATGCTGAGAGAATTACCTGGTGAAGGATATCTGATCTACTTGCCTTACTCTACCTTTGCCACGTGCTTAACCTGCACCAAATTAAAAGCACATGGAAAGTCTAAAATTCAGCGTGTAAAACNTGATCTACTTGCCTTACTCTACCTTTGCAACGTGCTTAACCTGCACCAAATTAAAAGCACATGGAAAGTCTAAAATTCAGCGTGTAAAACTTGACTTACGTATCAAAAATACATATACTATAGAGCCTCCAACTATGATTCTTTTGTTTATTGTTCTCTTAGCCGACGTGTCCTAAAGATGCAACGTTTACTGCAAAATCTCTAATGATTCCATCCTTGTCTAAAAGTAAAAGTTTCATATTTTTATAAATGTAGCCAAATGTTTTATTGTTTCCTAAATAATGACTTAATATACCCTCACAACAGATGTTTTTAATCGGTTGGCTTTTGACTGTATGGCTTCAATATATGTGCTATGAAGACTTTCTTGCGTGTGTTAGTGAAGCTGCTAGTGTTGTATAGCTTTTCTTGTTTTCTTGACAAAATGCTTCTTTCTTTTCTTTCTGGTTCGGTTATTCGATTATGGTGCTTTATTCTGGTCGTGAAATTCGCTGCCTCCCCTACGGGAGTTGTCGACAGCAGAGAGAGATCGGTGAAGATCACAGTCTTGGTTTTTCTTTAATTTTAATTTTAAAAATCGAGATATATTTATAAATTGGATAGAACTAAGTTAGGTCTCGACTTCGGACGAGTTGTTCTCCTTGCTATCCTGAGATACAACTGATCTAAACTCAACATTAAAGGGAATATAACTCTGTTGGCAAGTCACCAGTCAGAATGCAAGGGACAAAGAAGAACTACTCTGATTGGCTAAATATCTAAAAATAGGACCCCTTGCTCAGTGGTGCTGAAAAGAACAACATGCAAGCTTTTACACATGGACAATCACGCTTTTCACCCGAAACATGATATCAACTTACCTAGTGAACTGTGTGCTAAAATACAAACTGCTGAATGATATCAACTTACCTAGTGAACTGTGTGCTAAAATACAAGCTGCTGAGAGAATCACCTGGCGAAGGATACCTTATCAAATTGCCTTACTCCACCTTTGCAACATGCTTAACCTGCACCTAATTAAAGCACATGGGAGCTCCAAAAACTAAATGTGTACAACTTCACTTGTGTACAGAAAATACTCTCGAAAATCACAAAACTCAGCGTGTACAACTTCACTTGTGTACTGAAAATGCTCAAACTCTTTTGTTCATTGTTCCCTTAAACTAAGCTCCTAAAGCGTCAATCCTTCTGCAAAATCTCTGATAACGAAATCCTTTAAGATACTCTAAAACTTAATCAATGTAGCCAAATGTTTCAATATTTTAGTGTCCTTTTGTTTCCTTAACAATAGCTTAATATACCCTCACAACATATGAATCTAACGGCTCATCTGCCTTTTGGGCGCGGGTGCTCAACTCTTGCCGTTCCAAAAATGTTAATTGGGTGGCACAAAATCGTTTCTTCTTTCGTAAATTGATGGGGGACCTGTTCATATATTTGTGGTCTTAACACCTTTAAATAATTTTAGATCTTCGTAACAACGATGACGACAATAATATTTTAAAGAATTTCTGTTCATATCGTTCATCTTACTTGAATCATTTCTTGTAAAAGGTTGAACCAATTAATCCGAAATCAAGCCGAATGGAGGATTACCAAGTGGGGAGATGGGGTAGCGGTGAAGAAGACGTCAACAAGGCGAAGCCTAACAACAAAACCTTGGAGGCACACCACCGAAACGAAGGTTTGCTCAGTAACCCGGAACGATTCACAGTAATTTCGGATGCCCTCAGCAGAACGCTCTTCTGAGGTCTCGTCTTCCCAGGACCAATCCTCAGAATATAAGGAGGACATGTCACAATCCTCTGTGCATGGTTGTGGCACGTACTTCTCGCTATCTTAATAGTTACTCGTGAGGAACTACAACGAAAGACAACAAAAAAAATACAAAAACCTAACTAAGCTAAACAAATGTTCTTACTTCAAGTTTTCTCTCACTGTGGTGGTCGACTGTACTTTTGTTTTCTTTCTTCTTTATCTTCTCATTCTGTTTTCTTTTGGCGTTGCACCATTTGTTGCCGTGTATTCGTATAAGCTGTATGCTCACTTCGGTCCTCTGGAAACCAGCGAGATCCTTTCTTTCTCGCCGCCTTGTCCAGGTGTTGCCCCAGAGTTTGGGGGGCGATGTTGCTTTGTTTGCTGTGTCTTTGCGTTGGGGTTGGTTGTCGGTGCCTACTTCGATAGGGTGGTGGTTTAGCTGGCGGTGTTGCGTGTGTGTGTAGGCATATTTGGGTGGTGGTGGTGGGGCGGGTGTGGCTTGTTTCCGCCGGCTCAGGGTTTGTCCTGCTGTCTTTCGGGATCACATCTTGGGGCTCTACTTGGGTAAGGGTCTGCTGGGGCGGCGGTTTCGTGCGTGCTGCGTGATGATGGTGTGGGCTGGCGGGGCTGTACGATGCGCATGACCGACCAGGTCGCTAACATAGGGGTTTGTGTGCGGGGTGATACTTGCATTATTATTTATTATTATTATTATCAATTTATTTAAAGTAGGCATACATATAAATAGCTATAAAATAAAAGCTAATTCAAGCCTACTATCTAACAAAGTAAAATTGTTTAAAAAAAGAAAAAATACAGTACAGAATACTTGTCAACAGATTTATACAATATTTACAATGTTTCCAATATTTACAATGTTTTCTTTTTTGATATTTACACACAGTGCATCGAATTTCTATCCGCTCAAGAACCCAACCTGAGCCACGAGAGGTCTACATAGTCTACAGTTGCATCCCTCTCCTTTCCAGATTTTGATTTTCCTTTTAAAGCAGGAGAGGGTATATGATTGTTATATGTCATTGGGAAGTGCCTGCCATAATCTACACCCAAGAAACGATTCGGATTTGGCCCTCACAACACAATCGTTCTCTTCAAAGTCTTCAATAGTTTCTTATTCGACAGCAAAGCTCTCGCAACCAAAATCTTCTTAATGCAGCGATTCAATCACTTCGATCAACAACTGGAATGTTAGAAACATAACCTTCTGAGTTGTAATAACTGAACATCAATAAAGAAAATATAGGAAATTTGTCAACGTTTTCCAGGCATGTCATGACCCTCAATAGCCACCCCACTGTGTGAGAAATCGATTTTTTTCTAACTTGGGGCTCGGTGCTCGTCTGTCGGTAAAGTCTTGGGACGAAATGTGTAATTTCTCGCCGCTATGCAAGCATGTATTTTCTATTGATTCGTAGTTGTTTGTGTCTGCCTTCTCTTCTAATTGCTTGTCGTTCGCGTCTTCTCGATTGTAGTACCAACTCATGAGGAACCTTCAACCAACTGAAAAGAAACTCTAGAGGGTCTTCAAAAGTCAAACTCACCCACCAATGTCGGCGTGCAGTGACCCACACTGGCCACCTGTGTTATGAAGTTTTATGTGTTATGAAATGTTTCTGTGTAATGACGCCTTTATTTTCTCTTCTTTTCTTTGGCTTGACAATCTGTTTCATTCTTTTCTTGCTCGGTTATTTAATATATGGTGCTTCGCCTATGTCATGCGTTCGCTGCCTCCCCTACGGCAGTTGTCGGCATTCGGTAGTGACAACAGCACAACAATGCAACTTCGCAGTTTGGATACGAGAGCAGGCTACCACACAAACATAACAGAAAGTTTACGGCCAGTTAATTGTATCGCATTTGCCAATTCATGAATTCAAGTTAATTGTCCTACTGATTTGTTTCCAGCTGTGCAATTTTTGCGTGAATTTTTTTCTCTCGAATATTAGCGCATCGCTGTCCTGCCTTGCGCTCGCCTCCGTAGCCGCTAGTCGGACAGCCGCTAATCGGACAGCCGCTGCTATGTAATAATCTTCTTCCTTTATATCCCCTTTCTTGAGAATGACTTTTTCGTGAGAGTGATCTCCTTCACCTATCTAGGCAACTGCGTATTGTTCGTCACGAGATGTTGACGGCTGTAACTTTTGCACATCTTCTCAAATCGCTATTGCATGCTGAGCGTTCTTTTTAATTCGTTGTTTTGGGAGATGGCAGCTCTTGGGTTGTAGGAATAAGTCATGATGCATTGCAAAATGCAAACTAAAATTATTGCTATTGTTATGAAGACTTGTGTGTGTGTTACTTGTCTTGGTAACCTGCTTCTTTCTTTTCTTTTCTTATTCGGTTATTTGATGTATGGTGCTTCGCTCTGGTCGTGAAGTTCGCTGCCTCCCCTACGGGAGTTGTCAGCATTCGGTAGTGACAACAAAACAACAATACAGCTTCACAACTTCATACTTCATATTTATTCATATCTAACTTTAAGTTGAGAGTGATACTTCATTTGGATAGTCATAACAACAATCTTTCAACTCGACGAGTTGCTCTCCAAAGCTATCCCGAGAATCAACTAAACAAATTGCGGGATGCCCATTGAGACTAGCGTTGACCAGTAAGGAATCATGATTTTGATGATCACCTAATTGAGCAACAAAAGGAACGGGGCGATCCCTATGCAACTCAACGTCATTCGGCTCAGGTGGTGCAGAAGGAATTACTCTCCCTGAAAATGACTCTAGTGACTAATGACTCTATTACTCTACCTTTGATCTGGGCTGCTGGCCGACAATTTTGGTTGTTTGCAGAAGAATTTCCTCTACCTCAGCGAGCCATGTTTTGATTATTCTGTTGCCTATTTCCTGGTGGATTGGATTCGCCCCAAAAATAACATGACCTTGCTAAATGCCCCACTTGATTGCATCGAGCGCATACTAGCTGACCATTTTGATTATGGGGGTTGGAGTTCCTGTTACTCCAATTTCCACCCCGATTTCGACCACGGTTCGAAAAGTTATTCGATTGGTTATAGTTGAAACAACTTCCAGAAAATTTCTGTGCTCCACTGTTTTGGTAAGTGTCATTTTGGATCCGATTGAAATGTTCATTATTATTGAAATACGCATCATTGTTATCATAACTTGCCTGACCATTGGAATACTGTTGCGGGGCATTATGGAAACGTTGCCCTGGATTCTGATTATAATTGGGGTAGTCCTCACCATAAGAATTGTTCTGTTCTTGGTAAAAATCGGGTTGGTAGCGAAACTGGGGAGCAGGACTAGATAGCGAAGCAGCTGAAACTGGAAGCGAATCTAATTTTCTGTTCATGCTCTCTAAGGTTTGCATCACTTTTTGGATCATTTGATTATTACCATCTTGGCGAAACTGCCCCAGTTGCGGCAACTACTGGAACATCTTGTTTAGGCGGCATTATTCTTTTGATTAATTCTAATTACGTATCGTTGGTCGAATTAGTGTCAGACTCTTGTTGCTGTGACCGTCTTTTACCCTGGCCAAGCTTTCGGCCTCATCGTATGTTTTGGGCCTACCTAAGACTACGTAATCTCGTAAAGCAGGTTTTAAGTTCTGTATAAATGTGTGCATTCGGTCTTTTGGTTTTATACCTAAACGATTACACATTTTTGCGATTTGAGTGACATAAGAGTCTAAGCTTTCATCATTCACCTGGTTTCTGTCGTTTAATTCAACACTCTTTATAAATTCTAATTCGCCTGACTCGTATCGTTCAGGTAAGCCATCTCGTAGACCAAAATAATCACGCCTCATTCCTAGAGACATGGAATCAAAGAATGCTGAAGCCGCTCCTTCTAAGTAAAAGGGAAGGGCCGTAGTTTTGCAGTTTTCGTCCCAACCATTAAGGTCAGCTATAATGTCGAATCTGGTAAGCCAACTGGTAATATCATGTTCATTAGGGTCAAATTTTTCTATTTTCACACCTCCTAAATTACGATTTGTACTGGGTTCACGTCCCTCATGTAAGATTCGGCGGAATAAGTCTCCCAGATGATCCGCCATTTCTTCGTTTTGTTCGATAGCTGAAGAATGCCTTTCCCTGCAGCCCGTGCCGTCTGGAAGGCTCATTTTGTTGCCTATCTCAAAAAGTTTCCAGAAATTTCCAAAGGGTAAAGCAATGTATTTGAGAAACAGCTTAGCCCTGGCGTTTAAGCAGGAAGACCAGTCGGATTAGGATCCATTGATTCAATCTCAATTTCGCCTTCTAGGTGGACCGCGTTACTAGGGGTGAATTCGGAGTTTCGAAACCTTGCTTAAAGGCAGTCTGTCACGCATCTGATTGGCTGCAGTAAAGTCAGAGCTCAACAAACGAATGTCTTTGTGAATCTGTGCATTGGGAACAAAGGAGGGCTGATCTGTATCACTTTCCACGGCCGTAGAAAGTGATTAGGATCAGCAGCCATTCAGTTCTCCTATTCTTTGTATTGTCCTGATCACCCAATCAGATGTGTGACAGACTGCCTTTAATGGGTCACGTGTAGTAGAGGTCGGTGGATATCTTCAATTTTTATGGTTAACGAAAAGTTTCACGAAAAACATGCTTTGTTAAACTTTTCTTGTTCATTATGTTCTATCCACCGACGAGAAGCTAGAACATGCGACCTATTTTGTTTTCGTCCTTACACAATAGTATGGACGAAAACAAAATGCGGGACTGGTTCCAAAACGAAATAAAATCGTATTAAAGACAAATCTGTAAAAAATGCCGGAAAAAAGAAGCGGGAGGTATAGCACCCGTTAAATATCTCCGTACTTGTTTGGAGGTAATATGGGGGTTCTACCTCACACGACTGTTCTCCGGGCCAAGTCCAGTCGTCACTGTACATAGAGCCTGCCTTCTCTTCGACTTGGTCGTCGGTCGTGTCTCTTTCTTCGTTATCTTGATCGTAATACCAGCTCATGAGCCTCGAGAGGGTCTTTAAAATGAAAACATCAAACTCACTCACCAAATTCCTGTCGACTTGCAATGACCCACACTGGCCACCAGTGTGATGAAGCTGCTAGGTGTTTTTGTGAAGCTTTTCTTGCTCTTGGTAGTTGGTTCTTCTTTTCTTTTCTTTTCTTTTCGGATTTATGGTGCTTTGCTCAGGTCGATGATTCGCTGCCTCCCATACGGGAGTTATCGACGGTCAGAGATAGAGAGCTCGATAAAGAACGCAATCTTGTTTTCTACTTAATAATTTTAAAGATCGAGATATTTTTTATAATTTGGATAGAACTAAGTTATGACTCGACTTCGGACGAGTTGTTCTCCTTTGCTATCCTGAGATACAACTAAACTAACTTTATCTTTCTTTATCACTTTTAGAAATATAGAATGATCAGAATACACAATAAGCGATAAAATACAATTAAATACAGGAAATGCTGAAGATAAATCAATAGCTAAATTTAAACAAAGTCAAGATCATTGCAAACATCAATATTATATGAAAATTAATTCAAAGCAACTTCTTCCTTTATCACTTTTAGAAATATAGAATGATCAGAATACAAGATAAGCCATCAAATGCAATCAAATACAGGGAATGCTGAAGATAAATAAATAACTAAATTTAAGCAAAGTCAAGATCATTGCAAACATCAATATTATATGAAAATTAATTCAAAGCAACTTCTTCCTTTATCACTTTTAGAAATATAGAATGATCAGAATACAAGATAAGCCATCAAATGCAATCAAATACAGGGAATGCTGAAGATAAATAAATAACTAAATTTAAGCAAAGTCAAGATCATTGCAAACATCAATATTATATGAAAATTAATTCAAAGCAACTTCTTCCTTTATCACTTTTAGAAATATAGAATGATCAGAATACAAGATAAGCCATCAAATGCAATCAAATACAGGGAATGCTGAAGATAAATAAATAACTAAATTTAAGCAAAGTCAAGATCATTGCAAACATCAATATTATATGAAAATTAATTCAAAGCAACTTCTTCCTTTATCACTTTTAGAAATATAGAATGATCAGAATACAAGATAAGCCATCAAATGCAATCAAATACAGGGAATGCTGAAGATAAATAAATAACTAAATTTAAGCAAAGTCAAGATCATTGCAAACATCGATATTATATGAAAATCACTTTAAATCAACTTCTTTTTTTATCACTTTTAGAAATATAGAATGATCAGAGTACACAATAAACGATAAAATACAATAAAATACAGGAAATGCTGAAGATAAATAAATAACTAAATTTAAGCAAAGTCAAGATCATTGCAAACATCAATATTATATGAAAATCACTTTAAATCAACTTCTTTTTTTATCACTTTTAGAAATATAGAATGATCAGAATACACAATAAACAATCAAATACAATCAAATACAGGAAATGCTGAAGATAAATAAATAGCTAAATTTAAGCAAAGTCAAGATCATTGCAAACATAAATATTATATGAAAATCACTTTAAATCAACTTCTTTTTTATCATTTTTAAAAAAATAGAATGATCAGAATACACAATAAACGATAAAATACAATAAAATACAGGAAATGCTGAAGATAAATAAATTGCTAAATTTAAGCAAAGTGAAGATCATTGCAAACATCAATAATATATGAAAATCACTTTAAATCAACTTCTTTTTTTATCACTTTTAGAAATATAGAATGATCAGAATACACAATAAACGATAAAATACAATCAAATACAGGAAATGCTGAAGATAAATAAATAACTATAATTTGTCTTTTTGCTTGCCATTTATTTTAAACACTCATACACTTAAATTGTTTCGTAATGTTGAAGCTTTCGCCTCACTTCTGAGGCCTCATCAGTTGCTGATGAGGCCTCAGAAGTGAGGCGAAAGCTTCAACATTACGAAACAATTTAAGTGTATGAGTGTTTAAAATAAATGGCAAGCAAAAAGACAAATTATAGTTTAGGATACAACACTCGGGATCGCATTAAAGCTTTAGCAGAGTCTGCTAAAAAAAGAAATACAAATAAATAACTAAATTTAAGCAAAGTCAAGATCATTGCAAACATAAATATTATATGAAAGTTGCTTTAAAGCAACTTCTTTTTTTATCACTTTTAGAAAAATATAATGATCAGAATACACAATAAACGATAAAATACAATCAAATACAGGAAATGCTGAAGATAAATAAATAACTAAATTTAAGCAAAGTCAAGATCATTGCAAACATAAATATTATATGAAAGTTGCTTTAAAGCAACTTCTTTTTTTATCACTTTTAGAAAAATATAATGATCAGAATACACAATAAACGATAAAATACAATCAAATACAGGAAATGCTGAAGATAAATAAATAACTAAATTAAAGCAAAGTCAAGATCATTGCAAACATAAATATTATATGAAAGTTGCTTTAAAGCAACTTCTTTTTTTATCACTTTTAGAAAAATATAATGATCAGAATACACAATAAACGATAAAATACAATCAAATACAGGAAATGCTGAAGATAAATAAATAACTAAATAAAAAAAAAAGTGAAGATCATTGCAAACATAAATATTATATGAAAGTTGCTTTAAAGCAACTTCTTTTTTTATCACTTTTAGAAAAATATAATGATCAGAATACACAATAAACGATAAAATACAATCAAATACAGGAAATGCTGAAGATAAATAAATAACTAAATTAAAAAAAAAGTGAAGATCATTGCAAACATAAATATTATATGAAAGTTGCTTTAAAGCAACTTCCTCTTTTATCACTTTTAGAAATATGGAATGATCAGAATACACAATAAACGATAAAATACAATCTAAGCAAATTTATAAAATAAAATGGAAACTGGAAGCCAATCTAATTTGCTGTTAATGCTCTCCAAGGTTTGCATCACTTTTGAACCATTTGATTATTACCATCTTGGCGAAAATCTGCCCCAGTCGCGGCAACTACTGGAACATCTTGTTTAGGCGGCACTATTCTTTTGATTAATTCTTCTTACGTATCGTTAGTGGAATTAGACTCAGACTCTTGTTGCTGTAGCAGACCGCCTTTTACCCTGGCAAAGCTTTCGGCCTCATCGTATATTTTTGGCCTACCTAATAATAAGTAATCTCGTAAAGCAGGTTTTAAGTTCTGTATAAATGTGTGCAATCGGTCTTGGTTTTATAACTAAACGATTACACATGTTTGCGATTTGAGTGACATAAGAGTCCAGGCTCTCATCATTCCCCTATTTTCTGGTGTTTAATTCAACCCTCTCTATAAACTCTAATTCGCCTGACCGGTATTGTTCAAGTAAGCCATCTCGTAGACCAAAATAATCACGCCTCATTCCTGGAGACATGGAATCAAAGAATACTGAAGCCGCTCCTATTAAGTAAAGGGGAAGGGCCGTGGTTTTGCGGTTTTCGTCCCAACCGTTCAGGTCAGCAAAAACGTCGAATCTGGTAAGCCAACTGGTAATTTCATGTTCATTAGGGTCAAATTTTTCTATTTGCACACCTCCTGAATTACGATTAGTACTGGATTCACGTCCCTCATGTAAGATTCGGCGGAATAAGTCTCCCAGATGATCCGCCATTTCTTCGTTTTGTACGATAGCGGAAGAATGGCTTTCCCTGCGGCCCGTACCGTCTTGAAGGCTTATTTCGTTGCCTATCTCGAAAAGGTTTTCAGAAGTTTCCAAAGGGTAAAGCAATGTATTTGAGAAACGGCTTAGCCCTGGCGTTTAAGCAGAAAGACCACTCGGATTAGGGTCCGTTGCTTCAATTTCAATTTCGCCTTCTATGTGGACCGCGTTACTTACGGGTAAATTCGGAGTTTCGAAAACGTTTCCCGGACCGCACTCTTCAGTTTCACTTTGGTCTGGGTGTCCTTGGCAATACCTAATTGGAGGAGGGACAATTCTATTTCTTAATTCTGTGATGAAGACTCTCTTGTGTGTGTTTGTGTTGCTTTTCTTTTCTTGCTTGGTATTTTGATTATGGTGCTTCGCTATGGTGCTTGCTTCGATTATGGTGCTATGGTGAAGTTCGCTGCCTCCCCTACTGGAGTTGTCGACGGCAGAGAGAGATTGATGAATCACGCAGTCTTGGTTTTTCTTAATAATTTTTAAACTCGAGATATATTTATAATTCGGATAGATATACTTTTGGGTCTCGACCTCGGATGAGTTGTTCTCCTTGCTATCCTGAGATACAACTGATCTAAACTCTACATTACACGGAATATAACTCTGTTGGCAAGTCACCAGTCAGAATGCAAAGGACAAAGAAGAACTACTCTGATTGGCTACTTAAGGGGGATGAGGCTTTGTCTTATTGGCTAAAGAGGATGGACCAGTTAAGGCACATGGCAATTTTAGGGTACATGTGGGGTATGAATCCGACTACCCTAAATATCTAAAAATAGGACAACTTGCTCAGTGAAGCTGAACAAAACGACATGCAAGTTGACCCACAACTTTTACACATAGTCAATCGCGCTTTTCATCCGAAAACGTGATACCAAGGTACCTAGTGATCTGTGTGCTAAAATACAATATGCTGAGAGAATTACCTGGCGAAGGATATCTGATCTACTTGCCTTACTCTACCTTTGCAACGTGCTTAACCTGCACCTAATTAAAACACATGGGAACTCCAAAACTGAATGTGTACAACTTCACTTGTGTACAGAAAATACTCTTGAAAATCGCAAAACTCAACTTGTACAACTTCACTTGTGTACTGAAAATGCTCAAACTCTTTTGTTCATTGTTCCCTTAAACTAAGCTCCTAAAACGTCAATCCTTCTGCAAAATCTCTGATAACGAAATCCTTTAAGATATTCTAAAACTTTATCAATGTAGCCAAATGTTTCAATATTTTAGTGTCCTTTTGTTTCCTTAACAATAACTTAACACACCCTCACAACAATTCTATGAAATTTTTACTCATTTGACAACCTGAATTTGCGGTTTCTATCGTTGTTTTTCGTGATTTAAACGATAGTCTTTAAACAAAACTTACTGAGACGAAAGGTTGTTATTATCTTCACTTATTGTTTCTTTGGTTGATGTTCAAACTTCAAAGGAGACCTGGTAATCAAGATCTGATAAGCTTTTAACGGGGCACGCATCTAATTCAATGGTCAAACGGAATCGAAAGATTTGAAAGGCTGTGAAAGATCCCGGGTTTCATCCCTTTTCTTTAGACAAATGTTTTGTGTTCTGCTTCTTCTCAATGTTTGACCCTTGAACTGAACTTTGACCGTTTACTTGTGTATAACCTAGGATAACCTGTCTAATTACATTAACTACCTACAATTGACGAATACACTTGCTTAATGGGTCGCGTGTAGTAGAGGTCAGTGGATCTTCAATTTGTATGGTTAAGAAAAGGTTTCACGAAAAACATGCTTTGTTAAACTTTTCTTGTTCATTATGTTCTATCCACTTGCCTGCGTGCAGCCTCAACGCTCCGTTGAGGCTGCACGCAGGCTACTATCCACCGACGAGAAGCTAGAACATGCGACCTATTTTATTTTCGTCCTACACAATGGTATGGACGAAAATAAAATGCTGCACTGGTTCCAAAACGAAATAAAATCGTATTAAAGACAAATCTGTAAAAAATGTCGAAAATAAGACGCGGGAGGTATAGCACCCGTTGAGTATCTCTGTACTTGTTTGGAGATAGTATGGGGGCTCTACCCCGCACGGCTGTTCTCCGGGCCAAGTCCAATCGTCACTGTAGATAGAATCTGCCTTTTCTTCGACTTGGTCGTCGTTCATGTGGCTCTCTTCGCGTTCTTGGTCGTAATACCAGCTCATTGGTTTCAAGAGGGTCTTCAAAATTAAAACATCAAACTCACCCACCAAATTTCTGTCAACTTGCAGTGACCCACACTGGCCACCAGTGTGATGAAGACTCTCTTGTGTGTGTGTGTGTTTGTGTTGCTTTTCTTTTCTTGTTTGGTATTTTGATTATGGTGCTTCGCTATGGTGCTTGCTTCGATTATGGTGCTATGGTGAAGTTCGCTGCCTCCCCTACGGGAGTTGTCGACGGCAGAGAGAGATTGATGAATCACGCAATCTTGGTTTTTCTTAATAATTTTTAAACTCGAGATATATTTATAATTCGGATAGATATACTTTTAGGTCTCGACTTCGGATGAGTTGTTCTCCTTGCTATCCTGAGATACAACTGATCTAACTTTATCTTTCTGTTTCACTTTTAGAAATATGGAATGATCAGAATACACAATAAACGATAAAATACAATCAAATACAGGAAATGTTGAAGATAAATAAATAACTAGATTTAAGCAAAGTCAAGATCATTGCAAACATCAATAATATATGAAAATCATTTTAAATCAACTTCTTTTTTTATCACTTTTAGAAATATAGAATGATCAGAATACACAATAAACGATAAAATACAATCAAATACAGGAAATGCTGAAGATAAATAAATAACTAGATTTAAGCAAAGTCAAGATCATTGCAAACATCAATAATATATGAAAATCATTTTAAATCAACTTCTTTTTTATCACTTTTAGAAATATAGAATGATCTGAATACAAGATAAACGATAAAATACAATCAAAGACAGGAAATGCTGAAGATAAATAAATAACAAAATTTAAGCAAAGTCAAGATCATTGCAAACATCGATATTATAGGAAAATTACTTTAAAGCAATTTCTTTTTTTATCACTTTTAGAAATATAGAATGATCAGAATACACAATAAACAATAAAATACAATCAAATACAGGAAATGCTGCAGATAAATAAATAACTAAATTCAAGCAAAGTCAAGATCATTGCAAACATCAATATTATATGAAAATTACCCCAAAGCAACTTCTTTTTTATCAGTTTTAGAAATATAAAATGATCAGAATACAAAATAAACGATATAATACAATAAAATACAGGAAATGCTGAAGATAAATAAATAATAAAATCTAAGCAAAGTCAAGATCATTGCAAACATAACTATTATATGAAAATTGCTTTAAAGCAACTTCTTTTTTGATCACTTTTAGAAATATAGAATGATCAGAATACACAATAAACAATCAAATACAATCAAATACAGGAAATGCTGAAGATAAATAAATAACTAAATTCAAGCAAAGTCAAGATCATTGCAAACATCAATATTATATGAAAATTACCCCAAAGCAACTTCTTTTTTATCAGTTTTAGAAATATAAAATGATCAGAATACAAAATAAACGATATAATACAATAAGATACAGGAAATGCTGAAGATAAATAAATAAAAAAATTTAAGCAAAGTCAAGATCATTGCAAACATCGATATTATAGGAAATTACTTTGAAGCAATTTCTTTTTTTATCACTTTTAGAAATATAGAATGATCAGAATACACAATAAACAATCAAATACAATCAAATACAGGAAATGCTGAAGATAAATAAATAACTAAATTTAAGCAAAGTCAAGATCATTGCAAACATCAATATTATATGAAAATTACCCCAAAGCAACTTCTTTTTTATCAGTTTTAGAAATATAAAATGATCAGAATACAAAATAAACGATATAATACAATAAAATACAGGAAATGCTGAAAATAAATAAATAATAAAATCTAAGCAAAGTCAAGATCATTGCAAACATAACTATTATATGAAAATTGCTTTAAAGCAACTTCTTTTTTGATCACTTTTAGAAATATAGAATGATCAGAATACACAATAAACAATCAAATACAATCAAATACAGGAAATGCTGAAGATAAATAAATAGCTAAATTTAAGCAAAGTCAATCATTGCAAACATCAATAATATATGAAAATTACTTTAAAGCAACATCGTTTTTATCACTTAAAAAAATATAAAGTTATTATTTAATTTAAATATATTATGAAATAACAATCACTGAATGACTGATCAATGTGGCAGTTTTTACATCAATGTATGATCTTTAACAACAAGTTTTTTTCCTTTTCTCTAATTATCACAGGCTATTGATTATTATCAAACATATTAAACGTGTGTCTTCTTGTTTAAGATGTGATGAAGGTGCTAGGTGTTGTGTGAAGCTTTTCTTGCTCTTGGTAGCTGGTTCTTCTCTTCTTTCCTTTTCTTTTCTTTTCGGTTTATGGTGATTTGCTCAGGTCGATGATTCGCTGCCTCCCATACGAGAGCTGTTGACGGTCAGAGATAGAGAGCTCGATAAAGAACGCTGTCTTGTTTTCTATTTAATAATTTTAAAGATCGAGATATTTTTTTATAATTTGTATAGAACTAAGTTATGTCTCGACTTCGAACGAGTTGTTCTCCTTTGCTATCCTGAGATACAACTAAACTAGCTTTATCTTTCTTTATCACTTTTAGAAATATAGAATAATCAGAATACACAATAAACGATAAAATGTAATCAAATACAGGAAATGCTGAAAATGAATAAATAGCTATATTTAAGCAAAGCCAAGATCATTGCAAACATCAATATTATATGAAAATTAATTCAAAGCAACTTCTTCCTTTATCACACTTAGAAATATAGAATGATCAGAATACAAGATAAACGATGAAATACAATCAAATGCAGGCAATGGGGAAAAATATATGATAAACGATAAAATACAATCAAATACAGGAAATGGGGAATTTATATATAAATCTAATACAGTATATGAAGTGTATACAAGGCAAGTTCTTTTATTAAGATAAGCTCATTCTATTTTATCTCTTTTTGAAAGTAGATATGATTTAACGTAAATAGTGATCTAAATTTATGCAATTGCAAGATTTACCAAATTTAGATAAAACAAATAAATTTTATTTCATCTTTTGCTTTAAATAGCAATCAGAGTCATAAATAATACCATGAATCCAGTTACATCGATACCATATAACAAACTTTTGAAATGACATGGTATACAGATCAAAAGTCTCGGAGAATATCCCGTCTGTTAAAAAAACACAGCAAGTGAGTAAAGAACAAAACTCTATAAGAATAATGCTAATGACATCCGAAAATGCTTGATAAAGTTATTTTAGTCTGACGATTTGTTACATTGCTCTAGCCAAGTCGTGATGTCCTAGCCTTGACCCGAAAATATTTCTACTTTTGTAAACCAGGAGTCCCTCCTATTTCTTCTCCCGCATCGTATTGCAACTTTTGCCGAGGTTCGTTCGTTAGGTCAGCTCGGGGTTGAGCTTTGGCGGCCTCTTGTCTTTTGATGGAGCCATTTAAGGCGGTAGTAAGATGTGCCATTTGCTCTAGCAAAGGGCCTAATTGCTCTACCGTTATTGATACGTTCTCTATTACTCTACTCTATCATCCGAAGTATCTGCTTAACCTTGTCTCCTTCTTGTGTTTGTCTTTCTCTTCACCTTATGGGACAGCAAATATAAATACAAGAGCATCGTAAAGCAGCTCGGATGGTCGCCATAGGCCTACTTGTTCAACTGTCAAATTTCAAAATCTTGTTCTGGTTTGCTCTTTCGTTGTCGGCTTGCAGTGGCCTTCAACTAGGCCACCAGTGTTTTGAGCATGCTGACTCTTCTTCTAAGCTGAACTTTATTCTTTTGTTATACGTACTCGTATCTTGATCTTCCAAGCTGCTCTGACTCTATCTGTTATAGAGAAATAAGGGTGGCTTCTGTCCAGGTTTCTTTTCTTGGTATGCGGCAAGTTTTTCTTGAAACCTTTTCGAAGATGAGTGCTTCGCTGTGCTTCTTCTTTGTGCAAGCAGCCGCTGGTACGAAGTAATCTCTGCCTCCTCTTTCCCGTCAGTTAATGTTTTCTTTTATATTTTAGAGCTACTTTTATATCATTTAATATTTTCTATTATCATTTTATTACACCTTATGTATTTCATATCATTCATTTATTTCAAAGTCTAAAATATCTGCCAAACAATTTTAGTCTTTCCATAAAAGTGCAGTTCCAACCTATTTAGTATTTTACAGTATTCACTTTGCAGATATGTTTGCAAGAAAGTACTTTCATCGTTAGCTGAGAAAAAGTTCAATTGAGAGAATGTGCAATCATTCATTTTTCGGAATTTAGTCTTGCGTTATCTTCTCCACCAGGGCTCTGTAGAAATCTTTCGCCCTGGACATATCAGTTAAAATTTTATCTGACTTTTTCTTATTAAAACAATCAAGAATATGGTTACCAAAGATATCTCGTTATTTGAAATATTTAACGCTTATATAATTATAATTTAATGCCAATTTTAAGGTTGTAAAATAACCTTATGTACTAGAATATTCTTCGAAACGTTCCTGATTCCTACTTTTGAACAAACTAAAATAAGCAAAGGTCTACTGTCGAATTTGGTTCAAATGCTAGAGCCTCAAAGTCACAAGTTTAATGCGAATAGATAATACGGTCTGATAAAACGGTCAATAGATAAAACGGTCCTTCGCAAAATCGTTACTTTTCTGAAAGTGCAATTTTGTCTGCATGGCTGTCATAATCCTCTTGTTAAAAAATATTTGAAGATACCTTTGAATATACCGGGGGAATACTTGGACATACTGAAAGTTGCTTCGTTAGACTGCTATTCACAGAGTAAACGTGATACCGGGTCGGACAACGTGCAACTTGATAACAGCTGAGGCTATGGCTTTATAGCTTCTGACTTTGTAGGTTATCCTTTCGTTTCGTATAAGGAAAAGAATCTTGAATAGGAGCTAATTCTGTGTAAACCACCTGCTTTCCAAATAAATCAAAATTAACCTATGGGTGATGGTCTGGAGCACATGATCTGGAACACAGGCTAGTCAAAATATGTATGAATGGTTTGTTACTGTTGCTAGACTGCTTGAATTTCCTTGAAGGAATCCCAGTCCCCTGTTAAAAATTAAAATGAAATGCAATAATTCTACATTCGTGGTGTTGATATAAATTAGAATATTCTATTGATATTGTATCTTGATCTTCTCACATCGATTATTGCAATTTATTATATTAGAATCTTGATATTGCATTTATCGTGAAATTTCTCAGTTGTATTTATTTGTAGTTGCATTTGAAATTAGAAGGAATACAGAGATATTCTTTAATATTCGATCAATGTTACTTTGTTAAAAAAAAACGATGTTGCATTTACTTAGTAACCTTCGTGTTCATATTTGTAAACCCTTGTATGGATTGAATGACAAAATATTATTTGCATACATTCGCTTACTCATTTTGTAGTCTCTCAGTTCTCACTATGCAGTTCTCACTATGCTCGGTTCATATTTCTACAAGCAGCAAGTCATTTTTTTTGCAGTCCTTTTCTTGAAATTTGTTTCTTAAAAATTGTACAAAACTTGAAATTAAGCATGTACCTACCAAATATCTACGAAATTCAATTGCATCAAAGATGGCGTTAGGTAACTTTTACCTCGTTATTTTGTGTCTCAAATGATTCCGATTGATTGGATTTGGTTATTCTCAAAGTCACAAATGATCTGGGTAAAGATATCCCTAACGAAATCTTTGGCGCAATCACTCATCTTTGTGACCTTTTGACCTCGAAGTATGCATACAAAATTCAAGAGCTATTTTTTACCAACAGAACGATTATGTTTGCTGCTTGCACATTTTTTTTGGCTATGCAAAAACTTTAGTGGCCCTGTGACCAGATCTTAGATAAATACCCTGTGCAAACCAGATGCGCCAAAAAGTATCCACTTTTGACAGAACTCGATAAATCTTACACTTGGCTGATTTCGATGATTTTCTTGTCTAGTTCATTTTATTAGTATTTTTCAATAAATTTATGCCCTTTCTCGAATAAGAGTTTTCAAGATTTTGTTTATAACGTAGCATATAGGCTGCCGAAAATCGAAACAAATTTCCGAGGATAATTTGGGATTTTGACTAAAGATTAAATCAGTCATTAGAATTGGCTCACTTAATCGTGGTCTGTCAAAAGTGGATACTTGTTGGCGCACCCGTTATTATTTGACAGCATTTCTAGTTCTATAAACTTAAACATGGCCTCGGAAAGCGAAATCATTGTATAGCATACTTAAGAATTCTGGAGACATAGTTTTCACAATGAAACGTCTGATAGCAAGCCAAAGAGAAAATGTGAACTTATACCTAGACGCTTTATACTAGACTGATTACCTAAGTCCCTTGTACCCCTGCGGTAAACCTTGCTCAACAGGGACTCGCAATGAAAAAGTGAAAAGCTGACCCTATTTTGTGCATTCATCAATCGAATCATGATCGAATCACTGCATAGTCCTTTTTCAACCGTAACTCCTCAGAAATTAAATGCAATAAAAATCACGTTAAGCAGACAGTTTATCAGCAAAACATATTATAAATCCGAAGGAAAAACTTCATTTTACCTGATAAATGCAAAATAGGTCTTTCAATGCAACAATTTCCATGTTTTTAAGATCAAAAAGTTATCAGAGAAATCTCTAGCCAGCTTCAGTAGCAACTCGTCCAAATCTAAAGTCTGTCTCAAATTAGATGTCACGTGGAAATTTCCGCTAATAAAACCATTGAACTGTTTTGCATGACTAATTTTACGTTATGACTAAATCTCACGTGACATCAAATTTGAGACAGACCTTAATCAATTGCGTTAATCGAATCGAAAGTTCGAGAACCATTGTTATGTACCACATCTCACAAAACATTTGTTAACAAGGGATCTCATGTTGGAGGGCCTGAATAGGGTTAAGTTTGTTCAGAGTAATATTATGAGTCTCTGTTGAGAGAAGTGACATCATCAAGTCAAAGCGCACAGGGAAACAAGGGACTCCAGGTAATAAGTCTTGTTTTATTCTACCGTGTGAGTAAAAAAAAACAATCCCCATTTGAAAGGCCAATGCTCCCTGAATATCAAGACAACAATATTGGCAAATATATTATTTGATGGTAGACATGCTCAAATCGATTTTAAAACTTACCTGACTGATTTCAGCCACTCGGTTCTGAAATTATCAGCGATTTTCTAGAGAAAGTCCCTTTAAGAAACCTTCACAACAGACCTAAAATCACAACCAAATTTCCCCAATATTTCTGCATTATAGCAATGGCTTTTACATTTACATGCTTTTGCACGTGTTACCCCTTTGGGAGGATGAAAGTGTAATCCTGGGAGCATAACAGCATTATTCCGGATGATTTCATCCTCGCATGAGGATAACACGTGCTAAAACGTGTTGAAGTCATAGCTGTAAGGCAGAAATATTAGAAAAATTTGTTCTTAATTTTAGGTCTGCTTTGAAGGCTTCTTAAAGAGACTTTCTCGAGAAAATCTCTTATAATTTCACAACTTAAAATTGATGTAAACATGTCCACCATTAAATAATATATTTACCATTTACCAATATTTACCATTATCTTGATATCCAGGGAGCAGTGGCCTTGCAAATGGAAATTGTTTTTAATGACTCACCCGGTATGAACAAAATTCAATCATGTTCTTTTGTTGTTTTGCTTTTCAAATGAATTTTCTTGTTTATATCAGCAGTGGTCAAAGACTGGTTGAAAAGCATCGACATTTGAAAAATCACTAAATTGCTATTATGCTGTTATTCTTAAAGGTAATGTGTCCATATATAAGGCCAGCGTATCCCCAACCTGTCAACATCCATCAAATTATCGGCAAATGATTGGTTGATATTCAAACTGATCACATGAATACAGAAGATTGCTGTAAGCAACCTTTTGTGATCACAAAATAGAGAAATATCACAGGCAGTGGGAACAAAGCCTTCTTAATCTGTCCCTTGTTTTGTGGAATTTCTGTTCCCTAAATTTCAATAGCAGTCCCAAAGCAACCTTTTATGTGTAATTGAAAAGAAATTTTAGTTGATCACATGCCTTCCTCTGGGAGGTGTACTTGTATGGACACATTACCTTTAAAATTAAAGTTTCTATTCAAGTATACCAAGAGCTAAGGGCTTCGACAGAAGCTGATTATTCTTGCATCAACGTAAATTGTCGGGAAGGTTTGCATTACAATGTGAGAATTTAGTAGCACTCTCCAATTTTCTGATTTTTCATATTCCGATGCTTATTTCCGGATGATTAAAAGAAGGTTGAGATTGTTGTTTTAAGTCTCGAGGAAAATCTAACTTAGTATTGACTACATTGAGGTAATGTGGAAATGATTGGGATAAAACATCGGTTTTGACGGGCTTTTGAGGCTTCTGTTAGATCTTTGAGAAAGGCTGCTTGATGTCTTACTTGTTGGATAGTATTTAAAAAGTTCGTCCCTAACTATCATATTAAATGCCAAAACTTGGTCTCCAACTCAAATTAACGGAGAGAATAAACAGTAAAATGTGAACAGTTATCCTGAAGCTTTTACAGTTATCCTGAAGCTGCATGTGCGCCAAATCTGACAATCTTTCGTAGTTTGTAGTTTATGCTGTAATCTGTTAGTCATGTGTTTCTAGTCTTGTTTGTCTTGTTTTGTTTCTAGTCTTGTTTGTAAGTCTGCTTCATAATGGATGTAAGGCGTATATAGGATAAATGACAACTCATCCACACAAAACTCAAATTAATCAAATCAATAATATTTGTGAACTAGGAACCCTAAATCGACAGCATGGGCGGTTTAGTCTTGAGCGGTGGGGACTCTGGAGAGGGAACAGTGGCGGCGGAAGTTGTTGTCGTTATTGTTCTCTCCGCCGGGGTTTCTGCTGGTCAGCATTATCGCCCATGCTGGCCTGACCTCCAATGTGAAACAGGTTTTAGCATTTATCGGTATTTATTCGTTTAGGTGCAACTTGTTCGTAGTTGTACACATAGTTGTAATTTAGTTGCATGTTTTATGTAATGGCCAGGGGGTAGTCATAGTCTTGTGCACTCCCTGGTATCGTCCCTGTAGTGTTGTATAGGTTATAGTAATTAGAAAGTATAGTAGGTTGTAACATGTAGTGTAAAATTTTAGATGAATATAAAAAAAAATATAAAAAAAAAAAAGTTGGGAATGGACATTACATCATTCTTTGTATTTAGTGGCTTAAAAAGAACTTTTGGTACTGCAATATAATTCTACCACGTACTTCCTAGATTTCTTGAATATGTTCAGAATTATAGCTCTTTTCTTTCTTCAAAAAGATTTCAAGCAAAGTTTTGTAAAAACTCATTTTCATTTTTAATTTTAATTCTTTAACTACGGTGGCCCTGTCAGTCAAGAAAGACTGCTTTTCAGGGGGCCGTGCAAAAATCTTATAAACTAAAGGTTTATAAATAAAAAGTAAAATCCTATTCTAATTACAATAATAAGCAATACTAAATTAAAAGAGAAAATAAATAAACTTCTTTAAAGCGTCTTTAAATGCTTTGAAAGAGGATGCCTGCTTGACCTCCGAGTCCAAAGAGGCTCCAAACTCCAGCACCACAATGTGAGAATGCTCGCTGACCATTACATGTTTTCATTAGTGGGACTTGGAGATCAGTTGCAGTATTTCTCAAATTTTTTACACTATTATAGATGTCGAATATTTTGTGAAAATTTCTGATAGGTGATCTGGAGCAAGGCCATTTATAGATTTGTAGACCATGCGCTGTTTCGGTTTTTATCATATCAGCTACAGTAGGCCAAATTACATTTTTTATCAAGGCACTAGCAGAAGAATCATAACTGCTG
>REGM01000061.1:895487-909964 GCA_004194415.1 Aurelia aurita
TACACCATATAGCCAGCTATGACAGTTCCAAAGGGTTTACTGGTGGAAATAATCGATCGGAGACCTGTGATGTCCACTTTCTTTGTCTGTTCAAATTCCCTAGCGCAGCGTGTAGGCCATGATTTCTGCCATGAAAGTCAAAGAAAATCTTTCCCGCTGTTGCCAGTTACAAAGGCTCTTATTTCGACCACCCTCTTTACTTCTTGTTCTACCGTAAACATCGCAACTATCTGTAGCCATAGTGTTCGATATAACTCCTTACAAACTAACAAATCCTCATCATTTAAACTTGAAAGAACTCTCCATCAGGAACCATGCTTTCGAACTGCAGCGTACGCCGGGGACTGGGAACTAGGGAGTAGCTGGGGGGAATTATAGAAATTCTAAATGAGTCTGTGCGTTAATACACATTTACGGGGCGTAAATGTTGCTCTTTATTCGAAAGCAGAAACCAGAGACCCAAAAGCGACTTGTTATGCAAAAAAGCTAAAAATAAACCAAGGTAAAGGAAGGTTATAAAAAGGCCATATCTCTCGTTAATATCAAAGCGAACCAAATAAGATTTCGATAATATTGTAATTATTGTAACAATTGTCAAAATTTGCTTTTTCAAACTTTGCTCAGCTCAACAGAATTCCTTAAAGCATCCATACGCTTGAATTCATGTTCGAGAAAGTTTGATAATCGAAAATCCTTTCTAAATCCCATTTGGTTTGCTTTGTAATAAACGAGAAACAAAACAAACGACAGCCCCATGCTACATTCACTACGAATGCTATGGAGAAGCCTCTGGTTTCAGCTTTCTCACTAACTGGAACTTCAAGATCACGTATCTCCGTGAATATTCAATGGATTTGCAAGATTCTGGTGTCTAAAATTGATTTAAGACCTAAGGGGAAGATTATATTTTCATGGAGCCTGTTCATCATATCGTTATCTGTTCATATTTAATCAACCGTGGAACAATTTTTCTGAGACACCCTGTATATATCATATTTCGATAGTTTCATTTCCAGATTTTTCACCTTCTCTTCGAATATTTATGGTATTCTTTCATTTTTATTGCAGACAAGCAATTAAAGTATATGTAACCATTGCCAATATCAGCAGCAACATACAGCAAGAGATATGTTCAAAAATGCATTTGATAAAGAAGGAGCTGAGGTCGAAATTGTCACCCAATATTACTATTGAGATGATCTCACATGGTAAGTAAAATTTGATTTAAATAAATAGGTAAGTAAATTTTCATTCATCAAAACAAACTTTTGAAAATATTGAACTGCTTTCAAAACAAGACAGAAGTAAAAGTTATAATTTCTCGTGGATATTAGAAGACAAACTCGTTCTCTTTAGGTTGCTGTGCTTCAACTTTGAATCATTATCCATACGACAAAAACAGTACTCACTGGCCTGCAGCGAGTGTTAATACAACTTCAAAGACTCCTTGCTCACATCAACACCTTGCTGACACGATGGTAAAGTTTGCAACACGAAAATGCATGTGGAATGCCACTCATGGTGCACAATGGACGGAACCTGACAGACAACACTGTGCAGCCGAACCCACTTACACGCTCGCAAAGCTCTCAAAAGCAACCATAGATGTGTTCTATGTAAAATTCATATTCAGAAATAAGGCAGTTGATAGTCAGCAAGAATTCAATCTTTCGAAGGCCAGCAACACAACCTGGATTGGAACTCTGGTACAAAAGGTAAGTGATGAATACTAAACGCTGTGAAGAAGCAATTCCAAAGTCGAGCACTATCGATAGCATTAGACTACCTCCACACAATACCGACACAATTTGAAAACGGCAGATAATTTGACGTTTCCGAGCTCTTTGCAATCTCCGCAATAATAAGATGGGTTTAGAGAAACAAAAGCTTCAAAAAATGTCCCGTTTTCAATTTTTTCTGAACCTATCTAACAATTTTTTCCCGTTTTCAATATGTACTAGCATCTTGCGAATGTAACTTAACTTTTCTTTAGTGAATATTAACGTGAGAACATTGCTGCCTGTCAAATTGAAGTTAAGATATTTGTAAAGCCAACATTTTCTTATATTTTAGGTGGACTCAGCTTTCGAGGCACATGATGTTACCTCAGCCTGGCATTCCAGTGCAGAGCATCTTCGAAACAGGTAACATGAATTAGAACTGCTGATGTTGAAATTTGTGCACTTATCTTTAATTAATGTGCTATGAGGCAGAAAGGTGGGTTAAATCGAGCAAGTTCACAGAATATTTATGCTCATCAAATTTTCCAGTTCTTCTCAGCTAGGAAGTCAAACTGAAGCACATTGCACACTTGTATTAATCTGATAATTATGGGTAATGGCTTGAAAAGCAGATGTAACTGCGTCAGTCCTTAAATTTGTTATTCCATTCTTACTCTATTCTAGTATACTTTATTCTTGAATTCTCTTGAATTCTCTATTCTATGAATTCTGAGGCCTTAGATTACCTGATTGAGTTTTTTTCATCGTTTCAAGTCTTAACTATGTTACGGGTTTTCAAACTTTTTGTTGAAAAGAAGTTTAGAAGTATAGCCATATGAGTCAATGAAAGAAAAAGCAGCAATGTAACATTCTCACCATAGATCACAGTGCAAACATCTTCGATCTGTGCAGTTCATGACTGATCACAGCCTGTTAAAAAGGGATATTTTTTATCTCGCAACAAGCATGTCTGAATCAAGCGACAAGAAAAGTTTTCTAATCTCAGAACACGGTCAGTTGAAATTTCATCAAAATTTATTCATAGCATCTTTTTGATAGTTTCATAGCCAGACTTTTCACTTTCTCTTCGAATATATATGGTATTCTTTCATTTTTATTGCAGACAAGCAATTAAAGTTGATGTAACTGTTGCCAATGTCAGCAGCAACATGCAACAAGCGATATGTTCAAAAATGCATCTAATAAAGACGGAGCTGAGGTCAAAATTATCACCCAATATAACTATTGAGATGATCTCACATGGTAAGTAAAATTTGATTTAAATAAATAGGTAAGTAAGTTTTCATTCACCAAGGAAAGCTTGTGAACACAGACAACCAGGGCGGATCTAGAGGGTGGTGAAGGTCATGAGCTTTGAGTGGAAAATATATTCCTTTAGTTGGATAAGACAAGTATTTACTGTTGGGTCGTGTGGGGACAATTTTATCTATAAATTCATAAAAGAGGATTCATATGAAAATATTTCAAGTTAAAATAAATAGTTCGGAGAATGATTTAATATTTTTGAAATCTGATTGTGGCTTGAGCAACTAAACATGCGGCAGCTGCCAGATCTGCGCATCCAATCGTTGAATTACTTTTCTAAGATTTGAAAATTGGTGGGAGCCACACTTGGCAGATTTGAGCCAAGGTCTTCAGGATTCAACCAATCATCGTGCGATAAATCTAGGTGAAAATGGCCGGATCCACAGTCAGATACTTTTATTTTGAAAAAGAGAGCAGCCCATTGGAAATCAAGGTGAGCCAACCATCTACCAATCCAGTGAAACTGTCTCCCAGTCTCCACCTATTTTTCACCATCTGATAGAATTTCGATCTCTCGTGTCCTTCATGATGGTGGCCCACACTGCCTGTGTCTTGTGAAAGTTGCTGAATATTTTAGAAAGAAACGCGCAGGAAGAGCTCTAACATTTACAACGACAATGCCTGAAGACTATAGATGATGCTAAAAGATGCAGGGAATCTGCAAGTTTAGTCAAATACAGCTTTCAAATTGCTCAATGCTTGCTGTTGTGACGCAGCAACAGGAACTATGGCCTAGTGGTAGGTTGGTATGTTATCAAATAACATCATGGGAGAAATTTTGGTTAAAACTGCACTTCAGTTGATGGTTTTGATCAAACCTTGAGACTTTCTGTAAGCTTTATTGCTTAAAAAGACTCACACCAACCTTATCATGATAACTATTTACGATTCAGTAGCTGCGGTTGCTAGAAAACAAGCAGAAATTTCAAAGACAGCAATTATTCAAAAGTCTCTCGAGATTTGTTTTCAATAATGAGACAATAAATCAATCTTCTACCAAATTAATCGAAGAAAATCGCCCAAATCGCCTTCAATATTTCGAGGAAGATACACGCATTTTATTATAAGAAACCGCTTAAAAAACTGTGGAAAACTGTAACTTTGAAAAATAGAAAAACCTTGAAATCTAAGTCAAACAAGTTACCTATAGTTACAGCACGATTGGGATTCTTTGATACTCTCAATAATTCATACCTCTTCCTTTCCTTTTTCGTCATTTCTCTGTTTTATGGCATTCTCTAACTACAGTCATTGACTGGTCATGCCCTAACTTTTTGACAATAGACTGTTATGCAGGGCGTTTCCGGCGATGTGAAGGGTGTGGCCCCGCGTATAGCTCGCGCTCCGCGCTCCCAGCCACGGTCAGATAATAGGCTACATCCGCCCCTGATAATTTTTACCAAAACAAGGCAGAAGTTAAATATTTCCTCATGGATATAAGAAGACAAACTCGTTCTCTTTAGGTTGCTGTGCTTCAACTTTGAATCAATATCCATACGACAAAAGCAGTACTCACTGGCCTGCAGCGAGGGTTAATACAACTTCAAAGACTCCTTGCTCACATCAGCACCTTGCTGACACGATGGTAAAGTTTGCAACACGAAAATGCATGTGGAATGCCACTCATGGTGCACAATGGATGGAACCTGACAGACAACACTGTGGAGCTGACCACACTTACACACTCGCAGAGCTCTCAAAAGTAACCATGTATTCTTATTGTCACATTTCACGATTTTCATTGGAATGAACTGAATTGTTCGACAATAAGAAATATTAGTTGGCTCTTGGTTTAGATAATTTCCAATCACGGCACTGTAGCTCGTTTTTTCTTTTTCGGATCTTATCAGTTTCAGATAAACAGCATTTAGCAAATGATTTCAATTAAGCTTTGTTAAAACTAGAGTAAAAATGCGTCAGAAAAGCCTTAGCAATGCGACCAAAAAGGCGTCTAAATTATTTTTGCCTCGATTTTAAGTTTTTTCAGCTCCTTTGAGGATGTACTTACGAGTATGGATGAAATCACAAGTTTCGATTCAATTTGGAAAAGAAAACTTTTTTTTTACATCGAGTTTAGAAAATGGGTTCTGCCAAATCTCAGTCATTTTTACTCTAATGTGAACCAAGTTTTATTTAATTCAATGCAATTGCGAAGTTTAGCACACTGTTCTTTTTCTTGATGCAGTTACACTTTAAAGTTCTATATACGACGCACGAAAGTAGCCACTGTGTATTTGTCTGATTCTAAGTAACTTCTATGTGTTTGAAGATTCCTTTTCGGCAAGGATATCTGAAACTGAGAATGATAACTTTGTTATTTCAGATCAAGATCACAAAGCACAATATTGACCAATTTGCAAAACAGCTTGTCAATGTAACCAATTGGATGAAGAATTTTGCAACTGAATTTGATATCGATATGATTGCAGATATGATTGAAATGATGTCTACTCTTGGAGAACATATCGACTGTAAGGTATAGTCAAAAGGTCCTAGACTTTGTCCATGAATCTTTCACTTTGATTGACGTCACTCCAGTCTGGTGCCAATCAAAGTGAAAGTCCGCAGTGAAACAAGGACTGATGACGTAGGTCTACTAAATTTCCAGAAGAGAATTTAGTGGATGTTGATGCAGTAAAATGATAGGCTCTATATCCATTTCCAGAAGATATTATATCATATTTTTTGAAAAAATATGCTGCAAAAATTTCCAGTCGTTTAGTAATCAAACCATGAATTTATCGAAACAACTGTAACATTTATTGGATTTGTCTTTATCAACTGAACACGGTTTAAACGAAATTGTTATATTTTTACAACATCTACTGGTATAGTCCCAAACATTAGACTCGTCACACTCATTTTATGGAAGTTCATTATAAAGCTGCGGTTCCCAATTTGTGTGTCACTATCCAGTCGATTTGAAACATTTCTACACCTTGCCTTCATCAGGCTAAGAATTCAAAATTGTTTGGCATTTTCTATGAAAATACTGTAGCTATGCAACCCATATGTCTTTGAAAAGGAAATTGTTCAAAAAGCTACATCGTTCATATGTGTTAATAAAAATGAAAAAAATTCAATATATGTTAACAAATAAATGATACATTCTGTATAGCTAATGCATCTGGCTAACAAACAAATTGACAACCTTCTAGCATTTTTTTTCCTTTTCCCCACAGATTCTTGACAACATTTTGACGTTTGAAAGTAACGTAATGGATTTTAGAGCAAGAACCGTTGCGAAATCACAAAAGAAGTTCCGGACCTCGAAAAGGTAAGTAATGCCAATTTTCATAAAATGTCAGGAGCACTTTTGTGAAATGCATTGATCAACGCAAGTAATAGACAATAACGCTAAAGATGGGGAATCCAAAGACTCTGCTGTGTTTTGCTGCAAAGCATGCTGGTAAAAAGCTCCCTGACGACCACCTAACGACTTAAACATTTCGGTCTGCCGTTTCGACCAGCTAGCTTGAATTTGAATTGACCTCCAATTCGAATGCAACATGGTTTGAAAGGAACCTTTCCAAAACAGAAAATGTAAAGTTTCGATTCGATTCGAATTGAAGTTTCAATTTAAGATTCGCATTCGAATTACAAATTTGTTTACATTGATTCCTTGTTCCAGCTAGCTAGTCGAAACAGCAGACCAAAATCTCTATGTCCTTAGGTGGTCGTCAGGGAGCTTTTTACCAGCATGCTTTGCGCGGCCGCGATCTTTGGTGTTATTGTCTATTGTAAACAAGGAGGGGAGATTTTACAACAACAGAATCAGTTGCTTTTGATTGACATGCCATTCCAAAATGACTAGTCATCGCAGATACAGGGAATTTGCTCAAGCAACAAATCAAAGAAACAAAGCAGCAAAAGATTTCCTGAAACCAGCATAGCTAACTGTTGCGCTGTGCATGCGAAATGTGCTGTTGAGAGAAGACACGATCATATTTTGAAAGAAGAAGGATAAATTTAAGCATCTGCTTTGAGCATATTAATTATCTAATTCAGAAGATGAGCAAGAAGTATTTAATTTACATCTGAAATATACGAGAATTGAACTGCGTATGGTTTGCCTTCAAAATTTGATAAATAAAACTCCCTAGCCAGATTTTTAGAAATATCCAACAGGTTCCAGTTACGACATATCATTTCAATATTTTTCAGAATGTTAATTTCATTGCAAAAAATGGCAAATGAGATCAACATTTCCATGCACGGATTGTCTTTGCAGCAGAAGAACATTGCTCTATGCATCAAATTGGTTTCAAATATCTCATCGGATATTATTATGGGATCTTGTTCACGTCAGAAAACTGGACAGTGCCAAACCAACGCTCTAACTGTTGGCTCACTCAAGAGCAACTGGAAATCAACAGCAACAGTTTTTCTACCCTGCTCCGCTCTCGCCTTTGCCGACAAAAACTCACAGGAGATGATGGACAGCGCGAACAGCCCTTTGCGACTAACAAGTTTCAGGTACAAAAACAGCAAGCTTTTTATACCGGGATCACCTAAGCAAAAACGATATAAAGACTTTTCTAGCCATGCTTCAGGAGTTCATAGGAAAGAGGGACACTCAGATTCGCACAAGGGAGACAGAAATTTGCACAATCAACATCACTTGCACAAAATTCGAATCAACGGAAGTTCATACAACCGACACCACTGGCACAAAATTCGAATCAACAGCAATGTAATTTCCGTATCAATAAAAGGTAAAGAATTGAAACATCTGACAGAAACAGAGGAGATCAGGATAGAATTTGAAACGAAGAAGCAATTGGAAAGAGATCAGCAATATTGTGTGTTTTGGGATTTCAAAGCACAAGGTTTGAATACATTTTAAGCTTACTGTTGATTGCTGGCATTGTGGCATTGTTTGTGACCCTGAGCAGCGATAACCCTTTTCTATAATGGCTACTCCATAGCTAGAATAACTTCAGACTTTGGTTATATTAAGATTTCGTTGGGGAAAATAGATATAATAAACCTTATCCTTTGTTGAACGTAATATCTCTGTTACTGTAACCCAATACATTTTTAAGCATCATTTGAAAGCAGCATAGCGTCTAAATTAATTGGAGAAAAATAGCAGAACTCCAAGAAAACTTTAGTTTATGAAGGTCTACAATACGGTTTCAACCAAAAGTCTGTAGCTTTCTTGTTTAAGGTTTAGCAATTTGATGACATCAAAATTTCAAAACTAACAAAAATTAACAAAAAACGAAATTCTGAAGATAATAATGATATCAAAAATCCACATTTTGGAATTACGGTAAATTACGTAAAGTTCCTTTCAAGCCATTCAATCCAACAAAATATGTAATAACCATTCACATCAGTTTTGTTAAGGATTGGACGCATATGAATATGATATATATATACTGAATAGTTATAGAGCTTTTTTATCTCTGCACTACAGAAATTTAAACAATTCTTAGTACCCTTCTTGGATATTATCACCATACAATGAGGAAATTTCCCCGCAACAATGAAGTTTCAAACTTTACTTTGAAAGCCTTATTTATTCTATATCAGACAAAATGCTTTCAACAGAAAAATTGTACTGAAACTTTCTTTACCGAGAAAATTCAATCTGTATTGTCTGCTCTTCTGCTTTAGGTGGTCTCGGAGCCTGGTCTAGAAAGGGTTGCAAGCTTGTCGAGATATCTGGCAGCCGAGTCACATGCCGTTGCAATCACATGACAAATTTTGCTGTGCTCATGGACATTGATCAAGAAGGAACACAGTTTATGTCAAAGGAACAGAAGAGCGTATTGACAGTTTTCACTTACATCGGCTGTGGCATTTCATTAATCTGTTTGCTGATTACGTTCGTTGCATTTGCTGCATTCAAGTATGAACACTTTCCTACTCGCGCTTTTTCTGTCTATTTTAGTGAAACTTTGGCCAATGACAATCAAACAACCACCTTGACAATCAAACAATACGATAAACGAACAATTTTGTTAAAGGCACACTGTCGTGGATGTGATTGGTTAGATCTTTAGATCTAGTAATTGAGGATTCACCAACCCTTTATGCATTCGGATCATGCTTTCTTCCTTGAATAAAAGGAGTCAGATCGTTATCTCTTCGTGAATTTTGCTGTACATCGTAATTACTGCAGTTTTCTTAATTCTATTCTTTTGGATTGTCTTCTTTACCCAATCAATGCCACGACAGTGTTCCTTTCAGTCGAGCAAAATAATCACATATTATTCAATTTCTGCATTTTCTACAGAATACAGTACATTTAACATACCGGGTGTCCCAGAAAAAAGGTAACAGATTTGATCAGGCTTAGCGATAAGAATTTAGCTTGAATGAATCGGAAATAATTTTTAAACTAATCCATAATAGTTAACTTGAAGATAGATACCTTGTTTGTTGATATTGATGCTTTGAGAGTTGAAATATAAATCTTGGAACTTCAAAATTGCCTTCACCTCCAAACCAGAGCTTTTGGGTTTTGGCCTAAGCTGCAAACGCGCTGTTTGGGGGAATCTCCTTAACCATAGACATAGCGTAGTAGTTCTGAACAAGGACCTTGTACTTAGGCATAAATTTGAATAGAAATTTCAAAACTGGAAATTGACGAACATATCAATGAATATAGTCACCAAGGAACATCTTTCTTCAGTCAAAAAGCACTTACAAAAAACAACAATCCAAGCATGGGCCAGCATTTTTAAGGAACTTATCATTGGACATTTGTTCCCTTGGGTATATACGATTGCTTGTTTCGTAATATTTCCGCGAGAGATGCTACAAAATGCATTTCATTCAAGCAATGAAGATTGCAAGATGTAATTGATGTATTCACGCCCAAGGGAATTATTTCGCTGGTGAATAACTTTTATTAGACAGATGCAATTTGAACTTTTGGTAGAAAGAAGAAAGATGTCTCTTAGGGACTAAATTCGTGATCTAATTGTCAAATTCAGTTTCGGTTTTTCATTCAAATGTTGTCCTATGCACGAGGTTTCTTGTGCGTACTTCACTATGATTCAGGAGATTCCACAACTCAGCGGTTAACAGCTTAGGCCAAAACCCAAAATTTGAAGTTTCAAGATTAATATTTCAACTCTCAAAGCACCAATGTCAACAAACAAGGTATCTATCTTCAAGTTAACTATTGAGGATTAGTTTAAAAATTGTTTCCGATTGATTCAAGCTAAATTCTTATCGCTACCCCTCATCAAATCTGTTACCTTTTTTTTGGGACACCCGGTACAATTCTCCATCGTTCTCTCTCCATTACAATAACATTAGAATCCCAATGACAAATACTAAATATAGAATCACTAATCATAATAAATGCAAATAAAATACAAAGCAACTCCAGTGAACTTCTGTCGATTACGAATTCACATACCGGAAATAAACGACGATATGATCCTCCACACTCTGTTGCCAAAGAAGTTACTCTGTTTGAAAAATCTGCTTGTGTCTTGCAAATTTAAAAAATACATTTTCATTTAACTGTATGAAGTCAAAATTGAGGTTTACCAGTTGAAGTTTTTCTTATTCTGAAGATAGCTATGAACTAATAAGATATTGTGTTTCAGACAGTAATTCATTTTCAAGCAAACCAAGCAACCAGGTTCAGCCCTTCATTTTCTTGTTATTATTATGTAAGATTTGATTGTTTATTGGTATTTCCAAAAGAAGCATTTGGACAAGAAATATTATCTTCCATAGAAGTTGTCAAGCTATAATTTCGCATTAATTTTCACAGAGCAATCAAACAGTTTTCATTTCTCAAATAGGTTTCATTTTCACTTCTTTCGATATTTAATTTTCCAGCTCATTTTTATTTTTAAACAGAAATCTGAGAAAGAAGCAGCCACCTCAAATCTTGATGCATTTATGTATGTCCTTGATGCTAACATTAGTGGCATTCATAGCTGGTATGCAATCAAAGAACAAAAGAGCATGCCAAGTATTTGGATTACTAAATCACTTTTTTGTGCTTGCAACATTTTGTTGGATGGCAGTTGAAGGAGCCAATTTGTATCTTTGCTTGGTCAAGATTGTCAGATCAAGGGTTTCACATCTTCTTCTGAAAAGCAATCTTTTTGCTTGGGGTGAGTATTTACGCTCATCAGATTTTAAACCCTGGCCAAACAAGAAACGTGGCTGGAACAATATTTGAGATTTGCTTTTCAAACAATGTTTTCCGACCTGGCAAAACGGGAAACAGGTAAGCAAATTTCAAAGGCTTAGCAACAAATGTTTGCTATATTAGCTAGGGCTTTAACACTATCTGACCTGGGGGGCGGCTATATTTTTGTTTCTGCTATGTTCGATGTGCATAGAAGGCCGCTGAAATTCAGCAAGTTTAACTTAGTATCACAGAGCAATGAAATTGTAACAATTTTGAAGCTCTATATTTAGAACCGTGTCCATGGTTACCAAGCTGTCATCCCCGACATTGTGTTAAAAATTAACTTTATTTCTTTCTTATTGTTTTTTAATTGGTCCAATTAAGCCCAAAATCTTTGATTTACATCTATTTTGAACTATATTTTTAATTTCTGTATTAAAAGTTAAGTTTGTTGAACTTTTAACATGCTTTCCTTTTTGATGACGTCATACAACATCATAATGATTATTACGCTCTAGCAACAACAACAACGCCACTAATTGAATTATGATTTTAAATAATCATTGTTTATATGATGAATAACCTTTGTGCCAAATTAGGTGGTCATATCTCATATAACAAATGAATTAAACAGGGGGGGGGCCCGGCATTGAGTGTTTCAAAACACCCAGGTCAGATAGGGTTAAGGTATTTATAAGTTTCTCGAAGTTTCAGTGACATGCTCTTGTTGTGTCTGCGGGCCCGTAACATGATAGAAAATATTAAATAGACATTGGCTACATGATATGAGAGAAATACACCCACGATTCTTTTTTCTTTGATTGTTTAGACTGGATGTTTAATGAACAATTTGTTGGATACCTGGTTCTATAAGCTTTACAATTCATAATATAGTCGCTGTTTATTATTTTTTTGAATTTATAATGCAGCTTGCACCAACTTTATGGAAACGTAGGTCCAGGAAATTTGCTCATAGAAGCATTTTGCCATAAGTTGTTTGCGTCGAAGTCATTGGTAAAAAAGGAAGTCATTAACATATGGAGTTGATAGCCTAGTTCATGATTAATCGATAGTGCATTACACGAATTTTTTTATAAGAAACTAAGAATGTGAGCCAGTACTAAAAATGTTTCTTAAATTATCAGATTTTGAGTACTCAGAAAACTTTTTGAAGCCTTTCCATTGTTTAGACATTACTCAAGTACCTTCCGAGTAATATGATTCAGGAAACAAGTGAAAGCAAAGTAAAACTATGCTGAGGATTTCCTTTATTAGAATAAATAGTTTCTTAAGTTGTAATTTTCCAGTACTGGAGTTTCTTAACTTTTTGGCGATCTGACAGTTGAGTTTCTTTTAAGCGGTTTCTTATAAAAAGCATGTGTATTGGTGTTTTCATCTCCAGCAACTGTAAATTCGAAATTCGATAATCATACATTAAATTTTCTTCTAGGAGTGCCATCAATAATTGTTATAATCACAGTTAGTATTACAAAACTAGATGGATATGCGAAAAACGTCAATGGAGATTGGGCGTAAGTATTTGCATCAACCGTACGTGCTTTAAAAATTTTCGGAACATCATCGAGAACTATTTTCAAGATATTTAAACATATGATTTGCGGTACAGAATTTAAAGGTAGCCTTAAAGACCCTCTGCTAACCATGTGGCATTGCACGCCATTACTGTCCCAAAATGCACTGCAAATGGATTTTCAGATTATCTGAAAGTCTCTGATGCTAGGCCGGTGTTGTGCTGTTTTCTCATGCGCAGCACGCAAAGCTTCATGACTAACAGAGGGTCTTTAAATAACGGACTCGTCCTAATAAACACACAAACGCAACATTATACGCTGTAATCTGTGGAAAGAAGACTGTTAACTCCTGTAAAAGAAAAAAACCAAATTAACCTGTAACCAAGGAGAAAACTGTTAAATCCCGCAAGAGAAGCAACGCATTATTTCTCTCCTTTCGTTTTGTCAGGTTAATTCGTTTTTTCTCTTGCAGGATTTAACACTTTTGTCCCTGGTTACTGGTTAATTTGGTTGTTATTCTTTTACAGGAGTTAACAGTTTTCTTTCCACAGATTATAACGTCTAATGTTGCGTTTGTGGGTTTATTAGGACGAGTCCGTTATTTAAGGCTATTTTTAATTTTCAAACTGAAACATATACCCCGCCATAATGGACAAAAGTGTGATTTTTCAAATATGTGTTGTCTTTTGAATTTTGCGTTTTATAAGGCCTGTTTTCTCAAAAGAACTGGTTTTTTAAGTCGTGTTTTCTTCATTATTTTCATGAAGTCTGATTTGTGCAGGTTTTATAGGGTTTGATTTCGTCTGTATTTATAAGGTCTGATTTTGGTTGTATTTATAAGGTCTGAATTCGTCTGTATTTATAAGGTCTGATTTTGGCTGTATTTATAAGGTCTGATTTTGGCTGTATTTATAAGGTCTGATTTCGTCTGTATTTATAAGGTCTGATTTTGGCTGCGCACATTGCGCACTAAATGTGCGCAGTAAAGTTGCACATGGTTCAGGAAATGGCGGCGAGAAGCGAAGGCCATAGCCATGGTAGGGAAGACGGAGTTCAAGGCGTGGACACAGAGAAAGTGCGCGATTTGGTAGGAAGCATTTTGTCACATCCAAGAAGCTCTGCCTTTGATACAAATTTTCTTGGTCTCCCAAATTGTTCACCCCTTCCCACTACATAGCCGGTATTTTCGTTTGGGCATTCATTTTCATGGAGAATGTAGCTGTTGTTGTTATCCAGAAGCACTTCGTTGAGTTGGTTTAACAGCAAATTTACATTTGTTAGCAGATCCTCTAAATAGTCTTGCATGTCAAACGAACATGAAACTTCTTTGCATCGCCTGGAAAATATGCTCAAGAAATTCACATACCCTTCAAGTCGTCTCGCCCAAAATTCGATAGCATTGACATTGCTATTAAACAGTTGTGCTTTTGCTTGCCGTAACTGACCAGGCAGGTCCGAAAAAAATTGCTCAACGTCAAGGTCAGATGAAGATGCCATGATAATTTTTCCTTAGGCCAATTTCATGTCCTCCATGACCAATGTTTTGTCCATGAATGTCTTTTGGCGCCGAAATTCTGCTGTGCTGCTGCGCTTATCTAGTGCGCAAAGACCTGATGAAATCAGACCTTATAAATATTGCCAAAATCAGACCTTATAAATACAACCAAAATCAGACCTTATAAATACAACCAAAATCAGACCTTATAGATACAGCCAAAATCAGACCTTATAAATACAACCAAAATCAGACCTTATAAATACAGCCAAAATCAGACCTTATAAATACAG
>REGM01000061.1:911895-966125 GCA_004194415.1 Aurelia aurita
GTATGGAACGCCATTTGCACAAAAATGACATAATATAGGATTATGTTACATAAACTAGGATTATGTGCACATAAACTAGGATTATGTACATAAACTATGATTATGTCGACATAATCCTAGTTTATGTAACATAATCCTAGTTTATGTGCACATAATATGGGTTATCGGGACATAAACCTATATTATGTCGTGATAACCCATATTATGTCGACATAAACTAGGATTATGTACATAAACCTATATTATGTGCACATAATATAGGTTATCACGACATAAACCTATATTTTGTCGTGATAACCCATATTATGTCGACATAATATAGGATTATGTACATAATCATAGTTTATGTGCACATAATATAGGTTTATGTACATAATCCTAGTTTATGTCGACATAATATGGGTTCGAGCACATAATGATAGTTAAAGTTGTGACTTTGTTTTGGAACAATACATCTATCACTCCCTGGCGGCCTGTACTATTCAACTCAGGAGAGAATAGGACAGATGCTTTGTGACTCATTATGGGTCCCAAATGGCAAATCACATAAACTAGGATTATGCCACATGAACCTATATTATGTCGACATAATATGGGTTATCACGACATAATATAGGTTTATGTCCCGATAACCCATATTATGTGCACATAAACTAGGATTATGTTACATAAACTAGGATTATGTCGACATAATCATAGTTTATGTACATAATCCTAGTTTATGTGCACATAATCCTAGTTTATGTAACATAATCCTATATTATGTCATTTTTGTGCAAATGGCGTTCCATAGACGTACGAAGCATTTCTTGCTTGGAGGAGCACAGCTCGCGAAAGGGCTGGTTTTAGTACCAGAAAACTTGAATTAAGAAGATCAAAATGCCCGAGAAAGGGGCTGCTTCGAGGTTAAAAATAGGGTACTTTCTAAAACATTTGAGGGGCACGGTGCCGCCCGGGATCCAGACTCCTACGTCGTACCAAGTTAAGAAGGAAGACGTCTGACCATTTGCAAGTCTTTAGATTTGTAACAATGGATTCTATCGAATTGATACTCATTGTAGCGAACACGCAAATTTTTTTTTTATTAATTTGATTAAAATTGTTCATATCGTTATCAAGTTTCGAGAAATTTCATGACAAATCCTCATCTTTTAATCACTTAAATCAGGCCTAAAACCCTTTTTCAAATTTCATAAATTTTGAGCCTACCTGTAAACTTATTAATTAGCATCTTGTAGTGTATAAACTTCCTTCTTACTTACCTTGATATAATTTTATGATAATTGTCAATGCTGCGGACTTCTTATCAAGATTCCACACCCAACTTTTTCGGGTCCGTTCGACTTCTTTGTCTTCTGTGCCTCTGTCTGCTGCCGGATGCTTGTTGACATAACGTTTTAAAGTATACTGACTGATTCATTTTCATCAAAGTGATACAGCTTTATTTAACATTTAACCCTATCCAGACTAGGGGGGCACAAAGTGCCCCCCCCCTAGGGAATTTTTCCACACAGCTCCTTGAGTTCTTCTACGATAACCAAGTTTTTTGTGACTTTTAGTTTCTATTTAGGATACATCTTTTCATGTCAATTTCAAAAATTTTGACTCATGTTCAGGGGGTCAACACATAATTTTAAATTTAGTGCTCGGCAAAATAAATACCTGTTCAGCCATAACTTTTGAACCACTTGTTCTTTAATAACGAAACAAACATCGCTGATCTCTTCTTGAGAAGGGCTTTCATTTAACATATAGTTTTTTTATTTTGATGACGTCATCAATAATTTGTTGTTGCGCATGCGTACTTGCAAAAAACCATGTAAAGCTTCCTTTTTAAAAAAATTAACCATATAATAGGATTCAGCAGGTCTTTTTATGTACATCTAGCATTTTTTGCGATTTTTTAGACCACTTTGTAACCGATTTTAGGCAAAAAGTTCTTTTTATTTTAACAAAATGAATAAATCCTGACATCAGCAAAAATATTAATGATACGAAGCAAAAATTTTAAAATAAGAATATTAAGGATATAATCTTTGTATTTTTCAAATCTCATATAAATATATTTAATTTATTTTGAGATACAACACGTCAAAGTCAGGGTGGTTTTACCATTTTTTACACCTTATTTAGCAACATTTGCTGACGTCAGCACTTACCCACGTGACATAAACAAAAAAAAATGACGTCATCTTGTTTGCAATATCTTGTTTGTTACTTGTGCCAAGTTTCAAGTCTTTAGCACTTATAGTTTTGAGAATAAAGAGGGTGGCACAATGTGACCCCCCCCCCTAGTCTCCCCAGAGTTTCAAAAAGCCTAGTCTGGATAGGGTTAAACTGTAAATACGTCATTGTTTTAAGTTAATGTAAGGAAAAAAGTAGAAATTAATTTAGTTTAGAAGATAAGTAAAACTGACATGATTGAACTCATCACATGAATTGAATTGGGTAGTAGAGCTGCAGGCACTTATTAGCATCTATTTTCGCTTAGATAACGTATTCTATACCACGTTTAAAAAGCAGAAGATGCATGTATGGACGGTGGAGCGAACTAGGTGGGGCCAAACTGCGAGGGAAGCGAGTAAAATGATTGTCCGGGGCTTGCACCCGGAAACATTTTTAAGACCACGCCCTTTAGAACGTCAGAAAGCGCTTTAAAAGTCTCCATTATCTAAACGTCGGAAAAAGCTTCTTTATTTGCAGTGTGCTTTTGAGAAGAAGTCGATTCTCACTTGTATTCAGGTGGAAAAATGTTCGTGTGCTTTTAAAGTAGCAAATTGATTCTTCATGTTAGACCAAAGCTCGGTTTTCAGTTGTCTAGACTTTACATCCAAGGCTTTACAAAGAAATTAAGGCTCAAAAATCGCAGTGTTGAGAAAAATATCATCGAAACATATAACTTCATCCTCATCAAACAATAATGTCTACATTTGTGAAAATTCTGAAGCATATCTTTGAAAAAATGGCTGCGCTGTCCAAGGATGCATGTAGATATGTATATATTCATATTTAAGTGTGCGTCTTGTTTCGATCATGAAACGGATATATAACTGTATTTTGAGGGATTCTAATAGAGTAACTTGAGAATTAAACTTTATGCATTTTATCCGCAAAATAATGTTTCAGATAGCAATGCTTTTGCGAAACAAATAGTATTCTTTTCTTGCGAGATTCTACGCAATCGCCAAATAGTCAAAGGTGTTGCTTTCAAATTTATTTGTGTGTCTTTCCTCTTCTCATATTGTTGAATTATCATTAAAAAAGGAAAGCCATTTTCATTGCATAAGAACCGACATTTCCAAAAAATTGTCTCATAATAACGTTTTCACGCCTTGATTTCGCGATTTTTCATCGCAAACATCAAAACAACCGAAACTACACTCATTTTTTTATAAGAAACTAAGGTCCCGGGTTGGTAAGCAGTTTCTTAAATTTTAGGGCCATTTTGCTACCAAAAGTTTCTTATGTGTTTCTTATATTGTTAATATATTGTTTAGTGTAGAGCCACTATCTGTTTGTTAGAAAAGCTTCCAAATTACTTAGTAAGATCCACTTAATTTGGTCTTAGTCACGAAAACATTGGGCTAAGGGCTTAAGTTCGGCTCTCTGTTGTGTATACCCTACAGAATAAAACAAAGGGATAATCAATTCTTTCCAAGCTTCATCTAACATTAAAAATCTACTTGTTACAATTACGTCTACGTTCTAGTTAAATGGAGGTATTGGAGACGCAACAAAGGCGGCAATTGTCCACTAGGTTGCCGACGATGCAGGACAGGTACGGGTCTGTCTACATCGCAGCTAGAATTTTCAGGCGGAGTCCGGAATGGGTAAGCGTCCATTCGCGGTGGGCCTGCCCCTTCAGCTACGTCTAGCCTTTGGGGTTTGAGAAAACAATCTATATATTTTCAGGCGGAGTCTGGAATGGGTAAGGGTCCATTCACGGTGGGCCTGCCCCGTCAGCTAGGTATGGGTCTAGCCTATGGGGTTCGAGAAAACAATCTATAATTTGTCAGGCGGAGTCCGGAATGGGTAAGGGTCCATTCGCGGTGGGCCTGCCCCGTCAGCTAGGTATGGGTCTAGCCTATGGGGTTTGAGAAAACAATCCGAGAAACAATCTATATATTTTTCAGGCGGTGTCCGGAATGGGTAAGGGTCCATTCACTGATGTGCCTGTAAATCCCCTAAGACAGGCAAGGGCCTATCTGATGGGATTTAAGAAAAATGTTCCCCTTCAATGGGTAAAAGTCAATTCAACGGGGCTAAAACACAATCCTTGCAAGAATTATATGCGAATTTTCGAAGTCTAGGCCAAATTAGGACTAGTGTAGGACAATTTCCTCCCACAATTGCGCCTGCGCAATCCCCAAGACAAGAAAATCCGTAGATTGTAAAGCTGTTATCGTAATTGTTAAAAACTGGTTTGGGTAACACTGTCAAAATTTTGTTCTGTAGTAACCTGGGAAACAGTTAGCATTTATTATATCATGCGACCAATGCTTTTGATGCTTTTATAACTGTTTCGGACGGAGTTCTGACGTATCTTTCATAACAATCCGATGTCCAACGTCCTAGATCTTTTATCAGCCATGATGGCATGTTTGCGGAAGCAGCCGATGTGGCGGTGTAACAGCCCTGCCCGGCGGTTGGGCTGTTCAGATAAAGAATATTCAAAATAACAACAAATTCTAACTCGCACAAATCATACCGATACAAACTTCATACATTTCTTTGATGCTTATATTTCTGTGTCCAGTCTATACTTGGTCTTTTGTCTCTCTGCGATTCTAATCTCTTCGCAAATGTCCAGGGGGTAACTTACCCTTAATACAACAATGAACATAATTCTAGACAGTCACACTCTCCCCTTCTTTAAATGTTGTCTTCAACCTTCAGTTTCAATCCAAATTCTATCGTTAAGTGAGCTGGATGGGCGCGCTTCCATCCACTCTAAGATCTCTGCTAAGTCTCAATGTTTCGTGACTTTTCATCGACGATAAACGGCGTTGCAATCCGATTTTTGGTACGTACGAGTTTTTTTTTTATTTAAACAATGCAAGTGAGTCATTTTCTCAACATAACGTAAATTCCTTCAATAGACGATTCACAAAGAGAATCACAAGGGTCTCTTTCCCAACAAAACACTAGGTATGCATAACGATTTCAAAGTCATCTAAATACCAGGACGTAGCTGAACGTACGAGTAACTGTTCCCAATAGGCTGGTATGGGTATGGCGGTAAATGAGAGTTACTGGTGTAAACTGGAATCGGAACATTTACAAAACATCGTGGATAAAACGCTGGTGCTGTTGGAGATAAAGGTTTATCACGAATCCTCAAATTTGGATCTCCGTAAGACATTGAATTGATGGAAAACTGCGGTTCAGTCACTTGATTTCCAAAACGATCATATACTAAACGTGTAGGTGGTTGCCGTTGACGAGCAGGGCGCTGTTGTCTCTCTATTGGTGCATCCGGTATTTCTGGTGCATCCTGTATTTCTGGTGCATCCGGTATTTCTGGTGCATCCGGTATTTCTGGCGGTACACTGTTCTCTGAACTACTTCTTGACCGAGTTGATTCTTCTGTAACATTTTCTTCCTCTGCTGTGGTCTCAACTGATGCTCTCCGAGGTGACGGTACCTCTTCATTCTGGTTTACATCATCAAGTCCTGCACGAGGTTGTTCTTCTTCAGTCTGGTCCAGTTGAACTTGCTCAGGTTCACTGTCGGATGGTTCTCTGATCACTTGACGCATCATATTGGGTGTCACGGATGGATATTCCGGATCTGAATCACTGTCACTCTCAGGAACAAAAGCTGGTTCAGTCCTTCGTTTAACAGCACGTTTTCTTTGTTCTTTACTGCTGCTTGGTTTTGATGCAGGAATATTTGGTTCATCTAATCCTAGGATATCACATGGTAGAAGCATAGTACGATGAAGAATCCTCGTCTTTCCAGCACCTTTCTCTGGTTTCACTTCATAAACTGGGCTGTTATCACCAAAATGACGGATGACAATGTGTATTTCATCCTCCCAATAAGCTCGTAGCTTGCCGGGTCCTCCCCGTTCTGACAAGTTCCTAACTAAGACTCTATCACCTTGTTGAAGAACTGTGCTTCTTGTTTTCTTGTCGTGTTGCTTCTTGTTGTGATCAGCTGCTTTCTTTGTGTTCTTACGGGCAATTTCATACGCTTCTTGCATTGATTTCTTCCAGTCGTTGACGTAAGCTCTGTAGTCTTTCGATTTTTTTGATCTGGGCGTTTCAAATAAAAGATCCACTGGTAATCGCGGTGCTCGTCCAAATAGCAAGTGGAAAGGCGCGAATCCAGTTGATTCATGGTGCAAACAGTTATATGCGTGTACTAATTTTGGTAGGTGGTCTTTCCATTTGGATTTGAAGTGTTCAGGCAAGGTACGCAACATTCCAAGAAGCGTGCGGTTGAACCGTTCAGCCTTACCATTTCCCTGTGGATGGTAGGGTGTGGTACGAGACCTGTCCATCCTTGAGAGGTATTCTAACTGCTCAAAAAGCTTATTCTGAAACTCCCCTCCTTGGTCATGNGTTCAGATAAAGAATATTCAAAATAACAACAAATTCTAACTCGCACAAATCATACCGATACAAACTTCATACATTTCTTTGATGCTTATATTTCTGTGTCCAGTCTATACTTGGTCTTTTGTCTCTCTGCGATTCTAATCTCTTCGCAAATGTCCAGGGGGTAACTTACCCTTAATACAACAATGAACATAATTCTAGACAGTCACAGCGGCACCAATTCGAAAGCTGTGACCTGCATAGTTGTGAGGGTTGTACCTTCCTGATGCTAGTAGTTGGCGTATTTTTCCGTAAACAAGTTCCTAGATAGGTAACGGCCATCAGAATACTGAACGATAGGTCCTTCGCTGTAATTGGTAGACGTCAAATACCTTTTCAAGGCTGAAACAGCACATATTGTAGTTCAACTCGATCCGATGGTGAGAAGCACCCCCTTTTTGAATGGATCCGTTTTCGAGGCCCTTATTTTGACAAATATGGCGACTGGAGCATCATCTATGGACTGAATGAGATGTCTGACCGGCTAAGGTGCAAGGCTGGGTTAAATTTTTTACTGCAAGTCAGCTCGCTGATGCGAAGAAAACCGAAGAAGGCTAGGCAGATAGCAGCCCACAGCATTAAATCATCCACTTGCTTTGAGGTAGTTGGTTGGAGTAACTCTCGGAAAAGATCCAAGTGACATTTTATTATTGGCAACCTTGTTCTCTGGTCAGTATTTTGTGTTCTTTTAATCCCTCGAAGAATGTATTGAAGATGCAAAAATGTGTCAAGTTTTAGATTTTATTGTACGCTTTTATTGTGTCATGCTCTACAGATTTGGGCATAAATACTGCAAAAACGCAGAGGGTAACTTCCTTGGTCGGTAAAATAGGGCCCCAATTTTGTAGCAGAAACCCATAATACAATTTTTGGAATTGATTTATCCCAGTGGAGTATACTTGTTATGTATTTTCGGCTAATGAATTTGAGGCAAATCGTTGCAGATCTGGTATCAGAGAAGCAAGAGGTCCTTGGGAATCTGCTGTGGACTGGTATCTGCCCAAGGTGCGAGCTATTTGGAACGATTGACCTGAAAACGAGATTAAGCATCAGCAATCTCATTCAATTTACCAGGAACATGTTTCGCCTTAAAATAAAAATTATGCTGCAAGGTCAGAAGAGTCATTACTCTAACTAAATGCATAATTTTGGGACATTTAGACCGCTTTGTATTCACGGTTGTGACTACAGCTTCGTTGTCACAGTGGAACAATACCCGGCAAGAGACGGGGGTTTTTCCCCTCCCTGGGGGGCTCCATTATGAGAAAATCGTCCAAAAAATGAATTGGACGGTGGTGAGCCACGTGTTCCCGCTTTTAATGTTGATCGGATGGTACATTCTATAGCTGCCCACATAGGGGGGGGGGGTCACATTACTTGCGTCAGTTCATTGAAAGGTGAATCAAATAGTTGTTAAGGAGGCGTGCTACAGGTAATTGATTGACTATCACAAAAGTTTGGAGAAACTAAACTATTTCCTTAATGCTTTCGATATGTTGTCAGGTTACTGAGCGCAAAATAACACCTTAAAGGGGGATTATGAGTTCATCAAGGGCTTTCGCATGTCCGATTTGGGAGTTTCGCGCAATCCCCAGAAGATATCTACTTAATCCTTGTGTGTGTGGGAAAAACAGAGCGCATTGAATTCGGCCTCATATACTGTCAGATCCCTTTGAATATTTGTGAATGATACTGATCATTTGCAAGGCTTTCCAAATCATTTGCAAAATAAGATTTCGTTCGAGATTTGCTTCCATTGAGAGAAATTGGTTAAACCTGACGATTGATTTCAAAGGCGCTCCTTCGCAAAATTAATTAGATTCATGCTGCGCATGAATAACATCCAAAACCTCAAAACTTGTTCTGTAACATAATTCGCACTCAAAACAATGTCAAAACATTACTATTACTGTACAAATGTCAAAATATTTTCGAGTGACCTGGGAAAATTGAAGCTACAAATTACAGAAATTTCTTAGCTTTTTTAATTCAGGTAGGGTAGTTTCTTAAGTTTTAAAAAATTGAGCCTACCCTTTCTTATAAGCTGTTTCTGATGGAAAAAATGAGTGTATACAGGAAGAATTGTTTGGGATTTAAACATCTTTTAGTGACTCTTCAAACAAATTACAGCAGAATTTGAAACGTTCTGAACCTTTCTCGACCCCCTGTACTGGTAATGTAGCAAGATGAGCAATATGGTGGCACTAAACGTCATTCGTGAAGGGCTTTGCAATAGAGTATTTGTTTTCCTATGATAAATGAAAAATGCGAGCAAAATCTTTTCGTGATAGCATTGTTGGTTCATCACGGTTTGACAGATCAGTAGTCAATTTCGAAGGGCTCTGACAACTTCTTATGTAATGATCGGCAAATATTTCCAGTGTGAGCTTTGAATTACTACAGGTTAGGTTAAAAGTGTCCTGACCTTTAGGCCAACATGAATCGAGGCCATCAATATACTTGTGTTGTCTTTCGTGACTCGTGATAGCGTTTGAATGAATACACCACGCAACCTATAAGATACACATCCTGTATCTTTGAATCGAACGTATGACAAAAAGGTAAACAGGTGCACACTTGAATGAGAACTAAAACATCGGCCAGGTGAAAAACGCGGACCTCGCGGACTTCGCGGACTTCGTGGACTTTTTCGTGGCCATAAGTCCGTGACTTTTGGGGTCCGCGGTTTTCACTTTGGCATATGTTGAAAATGAAAACCGCGGACTTCGCGGGCTTTTAGAAAAATGATCTGGAATCTCCCTCTTAACTTAACAGTAAGAAGGAAATACGTTCTAGAAGTCCCTTGAACATGTCAGCTGTACAGTTGATTGTATGTTTCTTCTGTTTCTTCTTCGAATGTCTGGTTGCATTCTCGCGGCGTGACTTAGGCCACAGGTTTTAGAATTTACGATGTTAGGCCGTAAACGTCGACGTGTGCCCTTACATTTGATTTGTTCTTGTAAGTCATTCAAGACAATAGACAGATAATCGTTAAAAACCAAAGGAATAAAAAGTCCGCGAAAAAAAGTCCGCGGTTTTCACTTTGGCATAAGGCGAAAGTGAAAACCGCGGACTGCGCGGACTTTTTGAAAAGTTTTAGAAATGTGTGCCTTCACACTTTATTTCTTCTTGTAAATGCTCAAGACGATAGATGGATAGAAGCTTCAAAATAAAGGAACACAAAAGTCTGTTACAGAAAAGTGACAAGTGAGGACTTCTCGAAAACTTTGTTCACAGATAGAAACAGTGAAACAAGTAACAAGGGCTTTTCGATTGTGAATTTGTTAGCTAGTTAACCCCTTATTACAATGCAAGTGTTAACGGTTTTGTTTATAGCTTGAATGGAAAATCCCTTTGTTTTCCGTGTTATGCAAAATTACAATAACCAAACATCAAAGAAAACCGTGCTAATCCCCATGCCCGTACTCTGCCCAGAAATCGCAGGACTGATTAAATGTCTGCCATTAGTGGAACAGCCTTTGTATAGCGACATAAAAGCTTTAACAAGAAGCTATTCTTTTTAACACATATGGTTTTACTTCAATGGAATTCCTAGTATCTATTCAGGGCATTAAGTTGGATTCCCTGTATTTGCAAGATGTTGGGAGCGCGTTTTGGTCAATAGTTTGACAACAAAAGAAAATGATTGGCATCACCTTTGAGCCAGCCAATCAAATACATTGAAAATGTAATAGCAGGGAGCACGTGGGAAAGTGAAGGTTTTGAGCTTGATCTGCACATAATTTCGCACTTTGATTAAAGTCCACACGAGTCCTCGGAGTCAAGACGACATTGATACTTTTGATGGAGATTGAAAACTGAAGGTATGTTATTAATGATTTTTGCGTCTTTGGATAAAAGAGAAATAATTTTCCGCTGTACGATAACTTTTTTATAAGAAAGCACTCATAAGAAACTCTAGTAGCCTCTTCCAGAAAATTAAGAAACTGTGCCAGATGCGATGAAAGGTCAACTCAACGTTAAGAATCTTTTTCAATTTGGTTAGGAGTTGTAAAAGTGGCTTTAACCAGAAAGTGTATTACCAACCCAAATAATGATGCTGAAACGTAATAGTTTTTGTTTACGATTTCATTTTTTGTTACAATTCTTGGTTCAAAATGCGGTTCTCAATGAATTTGAAATGCCAATATTTTCTCCGACAATCCACTGCGCCACCCAAGCGCAATGAAACGTCAGAGAAATCTGAAGTCCCTCTGATCCCTGGTCCTACACCACGACAGAAGCAATTTTTTGTTTTTCGTGTTTCTGCGTTAAATATAAAACGTATAGTGGGCTGTTTTTATTATCTTTTGGGACGTATCAATTACTGTACCTGATTATCTGTTGTGAGTGTCAGACGAAAACATTCTTTACTCGACTCAATTTTCATCGAGGTTCAAATTAAGTTTAGTTTTCAGGTTAGGAAATGGTACCCTGAACAGTCTTCGTGAGTTAAAGAACTTGAAAACTGCGTTGAATAGCGGAAAATCTTCGTCTGACACCGGTCACAGCAAATCTCTAGATAAGATCCGAAAGATAAATAATGAATTAGATACAGTGCACTAATTTGAAATTAGCCAATCAGAGAGCCCAATATAGATTACCCTGGAAAATGGGAAATGTAAAATGAATAAAATTTTGTTCTTGAGTTATCATCAACTGTCAAATTACGTTATCACAGATTTCACCGACATTAAATGCGAGACCGACTTGAAAATCTAAGATAGTATCCTCCCTAAATAGTTTTACATAATATATTAAGGGTTGATTTTTCTCTTTACATTGTTAATAATGTAGAATTATTGTAAATAGGTTTTAACATTATGGTTTTTTATATTCTAATAAGTGATTATTTATAATTGTATATTGTAATTAAGTTTTTATCGGAGGGCCCCTTGAAAAACAGCTTCTGCTGAAGGGCAACCCTCCTTAAAAGAATGAAATATGAAACATATGAAATATGAAAACCTGTGCCTTTGATCAGACTTTAACTACTTCTGACTTCTGTGTTTTACACGCAATTTTTTAGATCACAAAAAAAGCTTTGACCAAACAAATTGTCCCTATAGCAACAAGCAGAATTGTTATTATGCACCATTGGCTATTTTTGTTATTCACGTATTTTTTATAAGAAACTGCTTATAAGAACTCGGCACTCGGATCGCTAAAAATTAAGAAACTCCAGTACTGGGGAAAATATACTTAACCCTATCTGACCTGGGTGTTTTGAAACACTCAATGCCTGGGGGGGGCGGATTCCGCCCTCCCCCCTGCTTATCTCTCTTGTTGTACGAGATATGGAAACCAAATTTGGAACAAAGGTAGTTCATTGTATAAACAATATAAATTTGAAAGANAAAGTAAGGATATGAAGCAGGTATTTCGATAGTTTCATGGTGATGTTACCCAGTTATTTAGTAAAAATAGACCTGTTTATGCTAATAGCTCGATTTCGTCAAAATTTGTTTTTGGTTGCCTTTAATATATTTTCATAGAAAATAAGCTCATTTGCTTTCCATGACACAAAACCATTATCTCTGCCATAGAGATTAGACTTCAAATTCTTGGTTTTATCCACTACACACCCCTCTTGAGCCAAGGAGAGGATAAACAAAAATGACCATAAAAATGGCCTATTCTACATTTAACCCTATCTGACCTGGGTGTTTTGAAACACTCAATGCCTGGGGGGGGCGGATTCCGCCCTCCCCCCTGCTTATCTCTCTTGTTGTACGAGATATGGAAACCAAATTTGGAACAAAGGTAGTTCATTGTATAAACAATATAAATTTGAAAGAATAATTCAAGTAGCGATGGAGCACGATTATCATTGTGATGTCATATGACGTCATATAAATGAAAGTGTGATAAAAGGTCATGAAACTTGACTTTTCATAAAGAAATGAAAGTTATAGATAAAAAACATATATAAAATCATAATTTAGACTTAATTGGACCAATTAAACAAGATTATGAGAGATACAAAGTATGTTTTTCACAGAGTGTGGCATGAATAGTGTTACCATGGAGACCAGGCTAAAAATAGAATGTTCAAATTATTATAATTTTATTGCTCTATGATACGAAGTTAAACTTACTAAATTTCAGAGTCCTTCTGTATACATGGAAACACGTGCAAACAAAAATGTACTAAGGGGGCCCCCCAGGTCAGATAGGGTTTAAAGCACCTATTGATTTTAGTCAAGGAAATATTTGGCATATGTGTACTTTATTTTCATTTATTTTTGCATCATATTACTCAGAAGGCACTTGAGTACTAAGGTCGAAGCATTGAAAAGGGCAACACAAGGGCAACGTGAAGTAAACATCAAGATCTTTATGGAACTCATAAGAATCTCGTAAGAAATTCTTTGTACTCTAAATGAATTTCTTAGTTTCTTATATATCAAAATACGCGTGCCACCATTGGCTATCGAAAGTATGGTGCTTTTCATTGGTGGAGCTGTTGTGTTTTTGGTCAATCGAGAACAAATAGAGCTCGGATTGTTACAACTTACCCCAAGCATGGGGCAAGATGTAACAGACACTGGGGCATGTTACAACAACCCTGCAACAACACAAATAAGAAAGAAAAAAATAAGCAACCTGATAGTTTTTAATAAACCAATTGCAAAGTGGAATGTCGATACATGCGATACACCCTTTGAATTCGTTAACTTAGAAGATCAGACATAAAATGGCGTGACCCATAAAAAGCACTTCCAAAGTTTTCCTGCTGAGATAGACGTGGGGGCAAGACAGAGAAAAGAAGGAAATAAAGCATGGCATAAATAACTTTACCTAAATTACAGTTTCGTACATAATGTTCCATGTTCGTAAGATGAAACTGAATTGTTACCCGGATAAACCAGAGTGAAGTATCCATTTTAGACCATTTGGATGTTCTAATCTTGAAGATGGAGAAACTCGTTAAAAACAAATATGAAAGGCTAGATATGGTCAAAATGTAAGAAACTCTGGTATACATAGTTTTTGTTAGAAACCATAGGAACTGTATGCTCACCTTTTCAAAAATTTAGAAGCCGGGCAAGCTGTGTTTTGAGAAAGCTAAGAAACTTTTTTAATTTGATATGTTGCCAAATGTTTTGAAATTATTTCGAGTACAATATATGTTAATACTTGTATTGATATATTGAAGTCCTTCCAAGAGAAATAACTTATTGATTATACCTTTAGAACATTAAAAATTTCAGAAACTCAATATAAAACCTTTGGTAGCAAAAACGGCCTAACATTTTAGAAGCTCGCTACCAGCCCCGGGCTAAATTTCTTATAAAACAAATACGTGTACTGGATTTGAGAAGCACTAAGAAACTTTTGAAAGCTTTATTCTAGTTTTTGTGTTTTAAGCATAAACTCAGATTTTGGCGTGCCAAATTCATTACATTTAAAAAATGTATGAATGGTGCAGGTAGAAAATATATCATAAGTTTGGCTTTGTAACTAAGAGAAAGAACTCGAAAATTTCGCTGAAGAGTCATTTGCGAAAAACTGTTTTCCGAGTGTCCATAGTTACAGCTCATTTTGAAGCTTTTTCGTTAACGTGGCTTCAACTAACTTTAGCTGTTCTTGAAATTACAGATAAACGCTTTGTGTTTCATAGAATAGTATAGCAGTTCCGTTGATGTTTGTACATACCCTTTTTAAAGTTTTATGCATCTAATTTGCTAACTCTGAACTTAGTTTTTCTGGTCTTGAGTATTGCTATTAAATACAAGTTATGTTTGAGTGATGATATTTTACAAGTGATACTTTTCAATTGCATTTATCATGGCTTCGCGATCTCTTTACGGTTCTTAAAATATGGAGGGAGATTCCAGATCATTTTTCAAAAAGTCCGCGAAGTCCGCGGTTTTCACGTTCGCCTTGTGCCAAAGTAAAAGCCGCGGACTTTCTTTTGCGGACTTTTTATTCCTTTGTTTTTTAACGTTTATCTGTCTATTGTCTTGAATGAGTTACAAGAACAAATCAAATGTAAGGGCACACGTCGATGTTTACGGCCTAACATCGTAACTTCTAAAACCTGTGGCCTAACTCACGCCGCGAGAATACAACTAAACATTCGAAGAAGAAACAGAAGAAACATACAATCAACTGTACAGCTGACATGTTCAAGGGACTTCTAGAACGTATCTCCATCTTACTTTAAAGTTAAGAGGGCGATTCCAGATCATTTTTCAAAAAGTCCGTTTAGTCCGCGGTTTTCACTTTCACCTTATGACAAAGTGAAAACCGCGGACCCCAAAAGTCGCGGACTTATGGCCACGAAAAAGTCCACGAAGTCCGCGAAGTCCGCGAGGTCCGCGTTTTTCACCTGGCCCTAAACATCCTAATGTACACAACTGACACAACCACAATTAGGATTTTTTCATTTCATTCATTTCATTTTAAAATTATTTATCCACGGTAGCCCCGTCAGCATAACTGATTCACAGGGGGCCGTGCCAAAAACTTTACNGTCCGCGGTTTTCACGTTCGCCTTGTGCCAAAGTAAAAGCCGCGGACTTTCTTTTGCGGACTTTTTATTCCTTTGTTTTTTAACGTTTATCTGTCTATTGTCTTGAATGAGTTACAAGAACAAATCAAATGTAAGGGCACACGTCGATGTTTACGGCCTAACATCGTAACTTCTAAAACCTGTGGCCTAACTCACGCCGCGAGAATACAACTAAACATTCGAAGAAGAAACAGAAGAAACATACAATCAACTGTACAGCTGACATGTTCAAGGGACTTCTAGAACGTATCTCCATCTTACTTTAAAGTCAAGAGGGCGATTCCAGATCATTTTTCAAAAAGTCCGTTTAGTCCGCGGTTTTCACTTTCACCTTATGACAAAGTGAAAACCGCGGACCCCAAAAGTCGCGGACTTATGGCCACGAAAAAGTCCACGAAGTCCGCGAAGTCCGCGAGGTCCGCGTTTTTCACCTGGCCCTAAACATCCTAATGTACACAACTGACACAACCACAATTAGGACCCAGCAAAACAAGACTTGTGTAGAATATTTTAAATTTGAGCTCCATCCAGAAGAAAATTTCTTGCATTTGCTCAGTTTTCTGGCTTTTAATGTTGTTTCTGTTCTGAAAGTTCAATATTGACCTTTTTTCCATCCGTGTTTCCATCACAAACCTGCGGCATCTACAGAAGCAAAATTCACCCCAGTGTAAGTTGATCTTCAGCGTAAAGTCTTTCCAATAAAATGAGTATTTCTTTTTAAAGGATTTTGTTGCAAACAGGACAATCAACTGTAAATTTAGACTGTAGTGTAAAGACTGACTAATTTTAACTTTGCTTGAAAGGGGTAGCATTAACATCATCTACGATTAACATGCTTGCGTCTGGCGATTTTATAAAATAGTAATAATTTTGATTATATGTGCGGTACAGGGTACAGAAAAATTTCGTGTTGAGTATTACCTTAGTATTACGGAACTATTTGCTACATATAAAGTGCACTTGTTTTTTAAATTAGCCAATTAGATTAGCTAATCTCAGAATCTGGAGGAATGTCCTGAATCTTGAATCTTGAATCTTGAATCTGCACGGCTCGGCGACCTCTTTGCCGTATAACCAAAGCCTCATTCAAGGTTATGCAAGGCTATGTTATCTTACAATGTCCTTTTTAAATTGTTGTTCACTTTGTGAATACTTTCCTAGTTTATGTTCTTCTCTGTTCTCTTTTCTATATATTTGTTTATTTATTTTTTTCATTTTCCTTAGTTCTTCCGTGTTTCCACATTGTCTTCACAACAGAATTCTGCTAAATTTTTGAATATTTGCAATGATTTTTCCACAAAAGTGGCAAGTCGAAAACATGTGAAGTGTTAAATTTGAGCTGGTGTAAATTACTTTGTAGTCCATTGCGTCATCATAGTGAAACTTAGATCTCTCTCCTCTCTCCCCGGGCCTTTTTGGAGAACAATAGATCCTGATCTTTGTGATAGAAAATTATTTCGTGATGCAAAGATGGCGCGTTGAAAGCAAAACATTGCCAGACAAAAACATTGGTTTCATTGAGACGCAACGGCCAAAAAGAATTGTTATTCAACACATACAAGAAGATATTTCGATACATAAACTATACATCAGTATATAAAGCTTGCACTAGTACTGCTGCTGTTTGTAAAGCAAAGGGAAACAAATCCACAGCTGCCTCGTCGTAATTGGAAGAAACATTTTTGTTTAGGCCAGGCCACTTCTAAGCAAAACATCGCATACCAATAACATTTATTTTGAGGCAAGACAGCCATAATAAATTGTGATTGAAGCAAGTAAGAACAAAATTGGATATCTAAGCTACATGATAATACCTAAAGCCTTCCTGCTGCACTTTGTGAGACAAGGAAAACAAACCAGCAGCTGCCTCGGTGTGTGATGAACGAAGGAGACATTTTTGGTTAGGCCACTGCTTGGAAGCAAAACAACGCACCACAATAACATCGGCTTGAGGCGAAGAGACCAGGGGCATTTGCAGTTCAAACAAAATAACACTTGGATATCTGACCTATATAACGGTAGCTGAAGCTTGCTTCAATTTTGTTGTCCTTTATCAAAAAGAAAAACAAACCCACAGGCTGCCCCGATGAGATGAGACATTTTTACTTAGGCCACTCCACTTCGAGTTGCCTTTCGTTTCATAACTTCGCATATGGAGTTACAGTGGCGGCATCAAAGGAATAGTGTCCCACCCTTTATCTATCATATGTCCAACTGTCTCCCATCAGGAGTGCGATTTAGAGAGCTGCATCGAAACTGCGATGGAAACTGTCGGAGCATATGCTTATGAAAAGAAAGATTTAATTGGCCATGGCGCATTTGCAATTGTTTTCAAAGGAATCCTCAGAGAGGTGAGGCCACTGCTTTCATAATGTATTGTTTGGCATGAGTTCAAATATTTTTTCTGACCACCATTCTTAGAAAAACATTGCATGGTAAATGTCAGTTGATGTTTTGGATAGAGAAACAACATATCAAACAAAGGAAATTGAAAAGACATTAAAAGCCCTTGTATCACTTTCACCTGTTAGGAATTAACAACACCAGAGATTACTTTCTAATTGATAGTCTGTGGCAAAATACTTAATCAAAATAGCAGTGATTAACTGAACAGAATAGGACTTGGTTTCTTATTTATCCCAACTTTAATCCTCAGGGCGTCAACAATCAACAACATATAGCTTTTATCTCTTTTTGTCTGTGTCATTACTTTATGCTGGCTTGAGTGCAATGGTTTATCACTCCTTCCAAAGTCCATACAATATTTGGAAGAAATGACAGGGTTTTCATAGCATGAGATTTTCGTGAGAAAAAATAATAGCAATAAAAACTGTACCTAATTTCTAGAGAGTAAATTACCCCTAAGCCAAGTCTGCTCACAGGCGACGTCAAGTGTCCAACCAGTCTTAATCTGAGTGATTAATGTTATATCACTCCATGATAAGCTCTATGATTGAAACAAAATTCTGTCTAACTTTCCATGAGAATGTGCGTGTTAGAGTACAACCATAATTAAAGAAACTACCGTACTGTAGTGGCATAACAGTCCCAAATCTCAATATTTCCATGAAACCGAATATTTGCCCAAGATATTTATCTCTGCTTGGAAAATATAGTATGCCTATCTTCCAGGCAGATATACAAAATTTTTGATTGAAAAAACTATTTTTTTACTTTATATACATGTGATCCAATTAAATTTTCCTTTATCAATTTGACAGGATCCATCAAAGAATGTTGCTATCAAGACAATTTCAAAGAAAAATCTTGGAAAGACGCAAGGACTTTTGGGAAAAGAAATCAGAATCCTCAAGGTTTGTAGCTCCATGGAAATGAATAATTCAATAAAACCCCATTACATAGAATTGATCCAGAATAATATCATCCCCAAATTGGTACATTTGAGACATTCGTTTAACATAGGATTACTTGTGTCGATCTGCTATCCATGCTAATTTGGGATGGCTCTCAAGAGCCATGATTCAGTTTGGGATTGGCCCTCCATGGCATCAATTCTGTCATGTGTTAATGGATGTAAATAATGCAATTGATTCTGATTGTTGCAGAATGGAAACAAAGCAAATTTAGTAATAAATTGGTGGTCTTTTGAACAGGACATTTTCAATAGTTGTTTTTCAGATTTCATTAGACGTTTTGAATTCATGCTCCAGATCTTTACAAGAGATTGAAACAAAGCACATTGAATTGTACCTTCTGTTGTGGTGCTATCTTTTTCAAATTATAGATGGGAAGATTGGTTGAGAAGGGCCTGGAATCCAAGGATACAACAACAAATATTTAGGGATTGCTGTCCTATGTCCGCACTTGAAACATTTTGGGATGGATATCAAGCTTGATTGCTCCAATGCATAATCCAGTTTCACTCATGTATATATATAAATACAATAGGATCAACAAATGTTTTACATGGAACAGTCAGCTTCCATAACATTTAGCTACACTGACAATCCTTTATATTGCAGGAACTTGAACACGAGAACATTGTTCAACTGCTTGATTGCATTGTAAGTACATTATTCATTCTCTTACTTTAGTTATTATAATATTATATGTAATACTTATTTTGCTATCTTTAAGACCTTTGTGAAGTCCAAAACCATAAATTAACATACTGAAGGTCTCTTCTATTCACAGTATTGAGTCTCTAAGAGTTCACAGTATTGAGTCCCTAAGAATTCAAAGTGTTCTGAAGTGAGTTTATGTCCAATTACTGTAGTGTTGTGGCGATGTGTGTAATCCTCTGACTTTGCAGCCAGAAAAGTCAGGTGGATGGCATGACAAGGGGTCATGTATTCGATTAGGTTTCCTCTACTGCTGCGATCCCAGCGCTTGATGCTAAAATTCGCAACTTCACCTTCACCTTCAATTGCCTAATGAGCAAATCAGAAACAGCCTGTATATATATGCTAGACTGGTATTATTTTTACATACAAATGAGAGTGAATTGGGCAAAATCAGTGTTAGCCAGTAGTGGCATTCTTTAGGAGTACATTATAGCTCTTTGTAAAGTATTCTCTGATAGCAATACCTGAGAAAAACTAAAAAGGACAGCATAATGGACAGAAGTTTGCCTTGCTATCTGTATTTTCAATGAGCTGATTTTTCATTCCTTCTTTGTAGGAGACACCTACTCATGTATTTCTTATCATGGAGGTAACATCTTTAATGTTTTATACTATCACTATATAATTGTCAAATTTTGATTTTCATGTTTCAATGTGAGAATTTTAGGTTTTTGGACCCAGTTTCTACTGGTTGAGTCAGGAAAAATGCACGCCATTTGAAATCTACACTCTTTCATAAATATCAAAACAATAATGTATGTTAATATATTATTGAATAGCTGACATGTTGAATTATTTTTAGAATTGTTTCTGGCTGAAATCAGTCACTCCGTTCCGATGATATAAGGAATTTTCTGGAGAAGGTATTACCTTCAAAAAGCCTTAAAAACGGCCAAAAAATCACGATAAAATTCCCCTAATATTTCTGCCTTACAGGCATGGCTTAAAAACACTTTGACATGTGTTAGGGATGTGTTATTCTCTTTGGACAATGAGAAAATTATCCCTAGTGCGATAAAATCATTCTAAGAGATTCTATCCACCCAAGAGGCTAATACGTCCTAAAGCAGATAATTGTCATATTGTTGTGAGGCAGCAAAATGGACAAAATTTGATCATCATTTTTTGCCTGTTTTCTTGAAACTTTGCGAAAGAGCCTTCTTGAGAAAATCTGCCATAAGTACAGAAAGAAGAGGCTGATTTGAAGCAGGTAAAATTTTGATATCTAATTCAACATATCGGCTATTGTACATGACATTTTCCAATATTATTGATTTGATAGTCAGGGAACAGTACATTTCAAATTTCATGCATTTTTTTCTCACCCGGTGGTACTGGTAGACTGAGTGACACTAATCCTAGAGGCTGCTTGCAATCTCTTAATCTAATCTAGAGCCCCATCGCCCTTTTCCGATCACTGAAAAAGAAACCTTGAGTTACTTGGCCTAAGAAAATTTCATCGGAAAAGTTATTGCTACTGAATTATTCGTAATTTCATAGTTTAAAATATAAAAACCAGTTATTGTAACTTTAGCCACCGTCTTCCGTAAAATCGTTGTCGAAAGACACAGCGGTAAAAGCGCGATATCTTCATTCCATCGCCCTTTTCCGATCACGCAAGTTCGCGCATGAATTTCGAACAGCACCGCCGCAGAGGGTTCAAGAAAGCGCAGTTTCCAGATGAAATGGATGCCATACAGATAACAGAAGATGTTTAGCTCATGTTATCGTTTGGTAACTAACATTTTGCCTCTTTATTCGTTCAATAACACCATAGTCAAATTTACATCTGAAAGTTACAGGCTTTTACAAGATAACTAGCAACACTTTAGCATATCAGCACAGCAAAAGCTTTGTTATCCCAGGGAGTACGGAGATATTTCATAGAGTCTAAGACAGAGAGGACTGGAACCGCTCTTAAATTGAAGGGGTTAAATGAACTAGGAGACCTCTAAACAGGCAAAAGGTAATGTTAAGTTAGGAAGGAAAGGGGTTCTTTTGGAGGAATTAGCGAATTTGTGCCTACCATAAATACAACTTAGCATCAAAAATTGAAAGTAATTTATTTTTCCTTGAAAACATCAATTCTATTTTGCCCCCCTCCCATTCTCCAATGCCCCCTAGCATTAATTCAGACGCTACCTCATGCACATCCAAAATCAACGGAGCCCCCTGGTGAGGTTTCTTTGTTTATTTCACCTTCCACCCCGCGGGGTCTCTTCATTGAAAGAGAATCCATTCACTTGCAACCATTCACAGGATTCGAAGCCAAACCTCGTGATCGGAAAAGGGCGATTGGTAGCCTATCTGACTGCTGTTTGAAATTTACCCCCGGCTGGGAAGCCGGAGATATTACGATCGAGATTCTTTTGTAAATATCCGTTTAGAGAGTTGGAGTAAAGGTTGAAATGTTTTGACTGCGGTTCTGGTGAACAGTAGTAGAGCAACAAGAGAAGATATAATTGCTACAAGGAAACACGAAGGGAAAAATGGCGACTACTTACGATTCCATCACAGGTAGGCCCTTTTCAACTTCTCATATCGTTGGATTCACACGCCAGAAAAACGTAAACCACATCTGAACATGAAGCTCATGGCGTCAGCNGGTAGGCCTTTTTCAAGTTCCCATATCGTTGGATTCACATGCCAGAAGAAAGTAAACCACGTCTGAATATGAAGCTCATGACGTCAGCAAAGTACTTTTTTGCGCGCTTTTTAATTGGAAGACCCAGTCCCCTTGTAAACAAATATCGCACGATTGTACACGAAAAGCGCTCACAGCAGCCTGTGATCGGAAAAGGGCGATGGGGCTCTATATGTACAGTACAGACCCCTTTACGGGTATTGCGTACTAGCGGTTAGTAGGTTAATGTTTGTTAAAAAAAAGAATAATGTATTAGAAAATAAGCAGACTAGTGGTACTAGATTGCTAAGCGTATTTACATTGAACACTTTGCGTTCATTTTGGAGTTTGATGGTACCATTTACAATACAAGACACTCCCTGTGACTCACCCTAAAATCCAACACTTAAAGGGGCTCCGTACATTTAAAACAAACTTCTAATTGTAAGGATCCACCTAAAACAACACCTTGGCAATCCAGCAGTTTCCCAGTACATGTAACAAAATTAAATAAGGCAAAAACAATCAAACTGACATTACATATATAAAGTTGTTATGGCATCTTGTATTAAAGATACAGTTCAGGTGAACTAGTTTATACAAAAATCATTTGTTGGCTAAAATTTGAATGACAGAAAGCTGGTACATTTGCTCGAAAAAACGTAACTATATTTGCTTTGTTCAATCTTTAACAAAAATAGTAACTGCATAGATACGGTAGGATTATCATGAAACTGTGAACTAGCCTTATTGTATTTCTTTGCAGTACAGTATGAAGTGAGGAAATACGATAAATATAATTTTGAAATTTTACATACTGGGTGAGTCAGAAAAAACGTGGGGCGTTTAGCAAGCCATATTCTGGTGAAAAACAAGTCAAATCGGGAGAGTCGAAGTTTTATATTGCAAAAGAAAGATTGAATTAGTTATAGAAATTTAGTTTGTTAAAATTGATCATTTCTTTCCTTATTTATTTGCGATTTTGTGATATAGCCATTTTGGTGAAAAGTATCGCTAGTAAAAGAACTGTCAGCTTGCTAACAATGACAATTAAATGACTAGTCCCCAAGGGATACAACACAAGTAGCATTAGTTTTCCCTTTTGTGCTCTAACACAATGCATGCGTTGGTTCAATTTGTTGGTAGAAAAACAGTATTTTTGTCATGGTTTAGAACGTCACGCATGCATGAATATGAATCTAATTGAAGGCCTATTTTAGCAATCTTGCGAAACACCAATTTACTAAAATCGCTCGTAATTCTGGAACGGAAAGACAGATTTCGACCAAACAAATTTTTATATCTAAGTTAGCTTTTCTCCTATGCAATGAACTTTATGAAAACGAATTGCAAATTAAACTGCATCAATAAAAATTAGCAGACACCGCGTTTTTCTGACTCACCCGGTATATACTTCGTACATAAATAGATCTACAAAATTATCAAGAGATACTTTGTAATGGGCACTCCATAAAGCTATATAGTTGTGAACAACTTTGATTTCAACATTGTTTTACAATCGCAATGCAATCAAGTAAGCACCTGGAAAGCTTACTTAAATCGCTAATTTTCGGAAGTATGCCTCTGTAGATAGGACATTTACTTCCAATTTGGTGATAAACTACCGTTTCATGACATTTACGAAAACTTAGATTTCAAGCAAGTTGGGTGCAAAAGCTATCGAGAAAAAACGTCGCCTAAACTCTGTTAAGTTGCATAAAGGGGGTAATTTTGCCAGGCAGAGAAATTTTCCGAACTGGTAGAATTTTACATAATCAAAGGTCATTCAGCCGTAACTTTCTATTCGGCTTTAAATCGACATTTCCTCTCGTAAAAAATTACATTTCCGTCTGCACAGAACAATACATTGACTGGAAACTAGCTTTAACAGATGGATAACAAGAAAAGAGATATTTTTAAGTTATTAGGGAGCTATGCTTTAAAAGAGACAACATATCTTCTGTGGATGCATCTTGCGAGGCGCTTATTAAAAACCTCAACATTATTCATGGACGCTTAACCCACGGAGGCGCTAACTCGAGAGAATATGTTAGCCGAACAGCTGTTTTTCAACGAAGTGTCACTGACATCATTTTTTCTGACCTAAGAATATATGAGTAGAGCACATGGTTATCCCCACGATATTTGTCAAACAACAACACGAGATTTGATGAATATTTCATTGTTCATCAATTTTGCAAAAAATTTAGCGGATATAAGAAATAAATGGACCAGTAGAATAACTTTTAATCTTTGTCTAGATCGTATTATGCATAATTTATGAGCGCCTATTATTGTAGATTGAATAAAACAAATTGCAACCGTGATTCGTGATCGCTTCACCTTTTTGTGTGCTAAACACTGGCGTGTGACAGTAAATCATGCTGAGAATTGTAATTAAATGACCAGTTTACGGAACGGTGAGGCAGTTCGGTAAAAGCTGAGTCCAACTTGAGCAATTCCAACCGAATGGCACCTTCTGAATTCATTAAAATGCTCGCTACAAAAAGAATAGCAAGTAGATTGAGAGATCATATGCACAGTTTTATTTTCATCTAAGACGTACAAAGCTTAGCTGCAAAATCTTGCAGCCATACATTCAAAAGCTAACATTGAACATAAGATAATAATTAACCAAATGCACATTGCCTACATTACTTAAGAACGGAACTGATACATGATTACGTAGTGAGATTTTGTTTCTTAAATCTTTCAGTTGATCCCGTGTCTTGTACGACAAATTGTAATTTGGCAATTTTGTTTTCGTGACCATTGTTTCTAAGACACGCAATTATCGAACACTAAATAAACTAAACATTGTTACCTGTAGGTAACAATGTTTAGTTTATATAGTGTTCGATAATTGCGTGTCTTAGAAACAATGGTCACGAAAACAAAATTGCCAAATTACAATTTGATACATGATTATTCAGATGAAATGATGAGATAAACGATTTCATATTTCTACTTACTGAGATCAAAGCCGTTTGGAATATAATATACTTTTAGCTGTTCTACAAAAAAGTCTGGATTGAGCAATATTTTTATACAGTTTGTTCGATATGTTCGATGGAGTGGCGTTATCGCTTCTATCACTGTTGTGCACATTTGAAATTCGTCAGGTTTCTGCAAAATGTATGAAATATCGTTGGATCAAGACTCTTTCACAGAATAACTAAAAGGTCTATTCGCTGTGAAAAACTACGAAATGGCCCAATACTTTGCTTCATTCGAAAAAAGGTTTGCGTTGGGTATGTTTCCCTCCAAAAGAAAGTTTTGCAAGAAGAAAACAAAATGAACCGATCGAATTTAGCTTCCAGTTCTAGGGATAAGTGACCTATGTAAACTATTTGCCAGCGACATTAAATTTTTTCTGTGTACGATGATTTCCGTTTCCTTGATTTTGAAGCCAATTTGAGGCAAACTAACCGTAATACATTTGAAAGGTTAAGATCAATCCTGGTGTTTGAAACTACTAATCCTGTGTCAGATTTATTATCTAGTCAGCCTAGTTCGCTAATCCGTTCTGCAGTCGTTCCAATAATCAACGTCTTATCTGTGACCCACAACCTACTTCAAAATTTATGACTGTTTAATTCCTTCTTAGTATTGCAATGGTGGAGATCTTGCGGATTATCTTCAAGGTACTGCTTGTTTTTTAATTTTAAGCCCTGGTCAAATCATGGGCGGTAGGAGACGTTTGGGTTGATTTTTGAAACACGTGGTGGTCATAGGTTGTGGTTATTAACCCTAATCCATATGGGGGGGGGTGGAATCCACCCCCCCTCGAGGTTTTTCTTGCAGCGTTTTTCAACGACATTAGCTATGTCCCCCCAACCTCCTTGACTTTTATCAATTATCTATTAGCTACATTTTGATCAAAAAAAATTTGAACAATAGACCTCACAGGCCACGTGACATGCCCATATTTGGAAGCAGGTAACAGCAAAATCATTGTTTTTGATGATTTCAAGGGCAAGATTTGATCAAATTATGAAGTATTATATATCAAACGAATCAGCAAACAAAGGGCTTTAATTTGATACCGGAATTTCTGGAATTTGATGACGTCAGCATTTTTTTATTATGACGTCATTTTGGCCGCCATTTTGGCCTAATTAGCAAATTTTTTGAATTTTGTCCAACTTTTTCAATTAAAAACACTCCAATGATGCATTTGTGATGGATTATCACCATATTGCCGCTTCTTTTTGTATATTTTTACATTGAACAAGTTTATAACATAAATTACGTCATCAGAATTGAATAATTTCTACCAAAATAACATTCCAAAATCGCTATTTACAATAAAATAACATTTTTCAGCAAGTATTCTGACAAACTAGACCAAAAACCGCATACATTTCCTGCAAAATCTTCTTTAAACTCAAATTTAAGTTTAGAACCTGATTTTCGTCAATTTTCAACTTTATGACGTCACTGTGACGTCATAGGGTGTGGCAACCACACCCAAATTGTGCTACATGTTACAAATTAGTTGCTCTATAACTGTGCAAAGTTATATTGAATTCTGATTAGTCTAAGGCTGTTTTCAAGAGGGGGGGTGGAATCCACCCCCCCCCATAAATGGTAGCTTGAAAAAAGCCCATATGGATTAGGGTTAAGATTAAATTAGCCCGATGTTTTCAGAGCGGCTTCCTGTTATTTTGTAGCCACTTGATGGTTGACCTGGCAAACGCTAATCTGCAGTCGATGGGCAAATCCAAACGTCTCCTACAGCCCATGGTCAAATGAGAAAATATTGTTTGCCAAACGTTTTAAATTTGCTTGGCAAGCAATTTTTTTAGTTTGGCCACATCGCAAACGTTGCGTGACAAGCAGAATTTTTTAGCAATGTTTTTGAAAAGGTTCAAACTATTTTCTGTTTATCCCTAGCAAATAATGTTTGTCAAGCAACGTTTTCCGACTTGGCCAAACGGACAAACAGTTTGCTTCGGAAGCACATCTCAAACGTTAGGAAGACACTGTTTGCTTGTTTGGCTAGGGCTTCTGTTCTAAAGTACTACTAACTCCACGTATTCGTCGAGCAGACGTTTTGGATGAGTAAAAACAATGTCTCTACTATGTAAGAAATTATCCTGAAAAGATGGTGCCATCCATTTTTCCGAATCCTTTAGTGAATCTTGATAGAACGAGGGATTCCAAGGAGCCTTTCGCCGCCGATCTCAGTATATCACATTCAATACAAAAATATCAATATTTTTCTTTTATATAGTATAGGAAATTAACAAGTCATTTGAATTAACAAGTCAAGTATTTTAAATTAACAAGTCAAGTAAGTTTAATCATTACTTCAGTTTTAGGGGCTATGAAGTTTTGGGTCGTTGCTTCCGGGTGAGGATAGTTGAATGTGATTAGTCCGATTTTCTAGGGTGGTAACCCTAGGTACTTTTTTTATTTTCAAAGAAATGAATCTATTCTTTGTGCAATTTTGTCTTTCATAGCCAAGGGAACACTCAGCGAAGACACGATACGACAGTTCTTGCTTCAGATAGGTAAGATTTCACCTCTTTAATTTCTCCAAATGACTTTTCATAGGTGAGCTATCCTAAGCCAGTGCAGACCATTCTTGAAATACTTCTGTTCCCCTGCAATCATACAAAATCTGTTTCATACTTAAATAACCTCTTTTGAAGACATTCTGATGAGACTTTCATTGTCTGAATAACGTTTTGACCTCACCACAGTGTATTCTAAATTTCCTCGAAGCGCTAACCCAATCNTACTTTTTTTATTTTCAAAGAAATGAATCTATTCTTTGTGCAATTTTGTCTTTCATAGCCAAGGGAACACTCAGCGAAGACACGATACGACAGTTCTTGCTTCAGATAGGTAAGATTTCACCTCTTTAATTTCTCCAAATGACTTTTCATAGGTGAGCTATCCTAAGCCAGTGCAGACCATTCTTGAAATACTTCTGTTCCCCTGCAATCATACAAAATCTGTTTCATACTTAAATAACCTCTTTTGAAGACATTCTGATGAGACTTTCATTGTCTGAATAACGTTTTGACCTCACCACAGTGTATTCTAAATTTCCTCGAAGCGCTAACCCAATCTTGTCTGGATCGGGACGGTCCCTTTAGACCTCTATAGGCCTGGATTTTGATGGCCTTCAATTAAAAGAACTTTTAAGCTTCCCTAGGGGAAGTTAACAACTGATTCTATAAATAGTCTTAGTCAGGACAATCTAGCAACAGTGCCTTATCAACGAATGCTAGTGTCACCCAATTCGGAGACCAGTGCTTCTATTCTCGTTTGACTTACATGGTTAAATACATTTTTATAGCTGCTGCAATTCGAATGCTAAATTCAAAGGGAATTGTTCATCGTGATCTAAAGCCGCAGAATATTCTCATCAGCTTCTTTGGTCAGAAATGCCCACCACCAAGTGAAATAAAAGTCAAGATTGGTAAGCAGTATATATTCAGAAATTCAGAATTTCTCAAGTAAACAAGATTCTTCTATCAGTGATTCTTCACAGTTGCTGGTCTTCTGCTTCGGAAGATATCCGATGTGGCTAAAGTATCCACGTTCGATTGGCTAAGAAAAACCATAGTGGGCCGATTGTAGAGGCTCGTAAAATTCTCCCTTCGTTGCTATACTATACTAACTTGTAATTTCTGATTTTTTCTCCGCTACTTTTTGAGTTATCAGCAATTGTTAACAAATCTCGGGCTTGCGAAAACCCGACGAGAGGAAAAAACTGCAATGAAATGACGTTGATCTAGGGCTCAAAGGACACATCTCCTCTTTTCATATCTGAACTCGTAACAATTTATTCCTTTCAAGGGAAGTTTAAAATGCGTATTTCTGTGTATTCTTATCCAAGTGTCTTTGAAGCATCTGTAGTATTACGAAAAGAAGACTTGAGTGCGTGTTCTCTTCGCAACGCCATGGGTTTGTACTGCATCAATTTAATTTTAGAGAGGGAGCTAAAATTCTTTGAATGAATTTAACGTTCCACATTCTTTCATCCACTGCAGCTGACTTTGGCTTCGCAAGGTTTCTGGACGGAGAAATGATGGCTGCAACGTTGTGTGGATCCCCTATGTATATGGTATGTTGTTTTTTTATATTTCTTCCTTCGAACCTGCTTTTACAACAACTTCTCAATTTTTCAACCAAAAACAATAAATGGAATGCAATGACTAAAAGATCTAGATATGTAGTTTCTTACTTTGTTTGGGCACAGTGATATTTCTGTTAACCTTGCTCTTGGGTACTAGACTGAAGGCCGTTCAAGTATTAATTTGAATAAGCAGTACGATAAATCTGCGCGTCTAAACTTTCACATCTGACTGCGGTTCGAAAAATGGGCGTCTTCCTGCAACAGTATCTTGCATGCTGAAGCTCGACGCTTCACTAAATTTTTTAGATCTATTTTAAAGACCATTTTCTTTTACCTTTTGATTTTATTTGTATACCTTATCGTGTTTTTTTTTCTTCTTTAAAATGAGCCCTGCCTCTATAATATTGAAATTAAAACGAAAAAGAGAAGCCAGGAACTTGAACAGCCAAGCTTTGTCGTTGAGTATATTCATTCATAACACCTAAGATAAATATAGATCTAAGATTCAATTTCGAGATAAATCTTCTCGACTGAACTTGTTCCAAGATACAAGCTGTTCCAATTCGTTCCAAGATTTCTTTCTGGTAAGTCGTGAGACAAATTTATCTTGGGTCTATTACAACCTGGTATATTTTGATCCTTCTTACTCTAGGCCCCAGAAGTTATAATGTCCAAAGCGTACGATGCTAAAGCTGATTTGTGGAGTCTTGGTACAATCATATATCAGTGTTTGACAGGAAAAGCACCTTTTCAGGTACATGCTAATAATTTTAACTGTCTTTCGATTTATTGAGGGCATCATTTATTCAACAGTTCTGTTTATCAGTTGACTATTTATAAATCAACTGAATGTTGGCTTTTAAAGCATAGGCATCAAATCTTTATAAAAGATTGCACGGATGGTTATTGCATCTTCCTTTTGATTTAATGGCTGGAAAGGAACTTCAAGTACTTTGCTATTATTCTTCATTGGAACATTTTGATATCTAGATTATTTTCAGAATGACGGTGCTTTTTGTGTTTCAACCAGTTTTGAGGTTGTGACGTCATCAAATTGCTAAATCGTAAACCAAAAAAGCGACAGATGTCTGCTTACCGCCATATTGTAGACCTTCATAAACTATGGTTTTCTTGAAGATTGTGCCGTTTTTACTCTATTAATTTAGGATTTCCGATGACTTTAACTTTTTTCTGAACATATCATGAATTTTTCAAATAAAAAGAAAAATGCTGTAATTCTGAAAATAATCAAGATATCAAAATGTTCCAATGAAGAATAATAGCAAAGTACTTGAAGTTCCATTCAAGACATAAAATCAAATGGAAGACTCGATAACCATCCGTGCAAAGCATAGGTTCCAAATCTTTAAATTGGCGTAAAAAGGTCGGTGTAAAATTTAGTGACATATTTCTTTGAATCGAATAGCTTGAAAGAAACTTTAGCTACTTTGCTATAACTCTACCGTTGGACTTTTCAGAAATCTTGAATATTTTCGAAATTAAAGCGTATTTCACATTTCAACTCATTTGAGGATGTGACGTCATCAAATTTCTAAATCGCAAACGAGAAGAGTGAAAGACTTTTGCTTGATACCATATTGTGGACGTTCATAAACTACCGGGTGTCCCAATAAAAAGTATACAGATTTGGTCAACCCAAACGATCAGAATTTAGCATCAATCGATCCCAAATCATTTTTAAAACATTACTCGGTAGTTAACTTGAACATCGATACCTTCTTTGTTGGCATTGGTTCTTTGAGAGTAGAGATATAAATCTTCAAAGGACAAATTTGCCTCCACCTCCAAACCAGAGCATAGGCGTTTTGGCCTAAGCAATATCCACAATTTGTTTCACTTAAAATGAATAAAATTTACTCCCTTGATGATAAGCAACTATATCAACTGGGTCAGATATTGATGGTATATCAACAATAGACTTGACAAATTGGAAACAGGAAGAGAAAAATTAAAAACTGCACAACAAATGTGTTTCACAAAATATAATTTACGTGACACTTATCTTCAAGGGGCTCCGAAGTAAACTTTATTCATTTTAAGTGAAACAAATTGTGGATATTGCTTAGGCCAAAACGCCAAAACTCTGGTTTGGAGGTGGAGACAAATTTGTCCTTTGAAGATTTATATCTCTCCTCTCAAAGCACCAATGCAATGTCAACAAACAAGGTATCTATGTTCAAGTTAACTACCGAGTAACGTTTTAAAAATAATTTCGGATTGATTTATGTTAAATTCTGATCGTTAGGGTTGACCAAATCTGTATACTTTTTTCGGGACACCCGGTATGTTTTTCTGGAAAATTATTCGATCCATTCAAAGAAATAGGTCACTGAATTTTACACCGACCTTTTCAAAGATTTGAAACCTATTCTTCCGTGCAATCTTTTTCAAACAGTTGATGCCTATTATATGCTGTCTTTTAATATGTGAATTTATCAGTCATTGAGATAATCTGTCATCGTTTTCGTTGCATAGATATTGCCTTTAACCGCTTGGCAGCACAAACCATTTATGATCTTGTTATAAGTAGAGTTGAAAGATACTGGACTTAATTATATTCTGTTCTGTTTGAAGTATCGGATGCGCTAAACTGTTAAAAGCAATCTACGGAGAAAATATAAATGGAGCATGCTTTAAATAGACCAAAGAAACACACCCACGTGCCTATTATCTCTTTGTTTGAACGTAGTCACGCATCTTGGGTGACGATAACTCTTAAAGTAGAGTTGTCTTCCAGCCATTTTTAACTCCATCGGCTCTCGTTAAATTAACTTTTTGCTACAATGATGTAACCGCATTTCACCTATCTTTTTCATTAGGCAAGTAACCCACAGAATCTGAGGAAGCTGTACGAGACGACGAAGAATCTCTCTCCAAGGTACCTTGACAAGAGTTGACTTTAATACTAGTAGCCCCAGCTGAACGAACTTATCTCATAGCGAATTTAGAAGAACATGTCGAAAATATATATTGCGTAAGCCACGTTGAACGACATTTTCTGTTTCTTATGTTGCTTTTTGGCGTTAAAGGAAAATTCCGGGGCTTGTAAAATTAATATTAGAAAGCAAACTTACCGTCTCCTAAATCAAATGACAAGCTTTTTTCCACATTTAGACTTCTGTTTCAGCTGTCAATTCAATAAACATCTTCGTAATTTAGGCCAAATGTCACCCCAATGGTCTCCATTTTTTCCACGAGTACACGATAAGGAGGCTAGTCAGGATTCAGAAGCAAGGAAACAATATGACAGCCTCATTCTTGTGTTGAACGTGACGTCAGCACTCTCTGACCGTGTGCTTAACGTCACTACGCATTTTTCGCAGATTGTAAAACGTAATTTCGCAGAGAAAAGACAAAACAAGTTTGAAAAAAGTACGATACACCATTCAGAGTATAATCTTTCATTTTATCATAATAATAATAATAGAAATATTTATACAGGTTAAAACCTTTTCAGTGCCAAAGGCACTGTTATCAATAAGGGTCCTGTTAAAATAAAAGTATTTACATCGTTACAATGAAAGTAATGGCATGGTTAACTACAATAGTAGTTATAAAATCCGTAACCTTTAAGTATGAAAATGAAATCGATTTAAATGGTCTCTGATATGGCCTAATAGTTCAAAAAATGTTCTTTCAGTCGATGTTTGAACAAAACTATTGAGTTTAAGTTTCGAATGTGAATTGGGACTTCGTTGTAACAGAAGGACCTTGAAACAAAAATGACTTTCTTGCAGCCTCCGTTCTGACTTTTGGAAGGCGCAGCGTCGAAGAATTTCCTCTTGTGTTATACTTATGATTCACTTTCTCAAAATATGGTGTAAAATTTGGAATAGCAGTTCCTTGCAAGCATTTGAAAATCAGGATTGATGCCTTGAATTTCTTTTGATGTAAGATGGTCATGAGTCCACATTCTTTGCAACTCTTTGGCTGATTGTGAATGATCTTGATTGCTCTCATTTGCAATCGTTCAAATTTATTCGCCATCGTATCTGAGACTTTGAGAACAGGAGTTGAACAGTACAATATTTTAGGCAGAACAATAGCTTTGTAGACTGAGTCAGCTGCAAAACTTGACAGTGAATGCCTCATTCTCTTTAACAGCCTTATTCGAACTGCCACGTTCTTTAGGGTCTTTAGTAGATGGTCATTCATGTTTAGTGACGGATCCAATGTCACCCCAAGGTACTTATATCCGCTTACAAAGTTAATGAGATGCTCTTTCAACGAAACTTTCAAATCATTTTGTGAGTAGAGTCTTTTTGCAGTTCCAAACAGCATAGATTCTGTTTTACCTTTTTTTAAGTTTATTATTAATCTGTTATTGTCCAGCCAATTAGCAATGTTTGTCATTTCAGCAGTTAAAATCTCTTCTATGACGTTTACATTTTTGTGAGAAACAGATATCACCGTATCATCAGCATATATCTGGATTTTGCAATTCTTCATCAATCATACATCAATCATACCAACCCCGGAATTTTTTTTAATTAATTGCATCTCTAGGGTTGGTTCATTTCCATATTTCTAACTAAGATTCTTTCTTTAACAGTATTCCACCTGGCTGTTCCCAAACGATGAAACATCTCTTGGTTAATTTATTGAAAAGAGATCCCAAAGAACGATTAACATTTGGTATGTTTGAAATCATTTTCTGGTAACGTTTCTCGTAAATGTGAATATCTCATATGTTTGGCTTCAAGAAAGTTTTCGCTAAAAGAATGGTACCGGATAACCCAAAAAGTTTGCGGTTTTTTTTAATATCTCGTTAAGTTTATGATCTTTAAATTTTCTTTTTCGTGCTATTGTGCCAAACAAATTGATCTCAGAGATGATAACCGTCGCTATAATTCCACAGAACAGTTTTTTTTAATTACAGCTTGAACAGTTTTTAATCCTCGTTGAGCCATTGTCTTTAATAAACATATTTGTTCCCATTCAAAAAACCATATTTTGAAATTTTATGTAACAGTCTATTCTTACCTGAAAAAACAGCTTTATCAAGAGCATGCGTATCAACTATAATCTCTTGCAGTTCTGGTAGTGTGTTTCAAAATGAAGACCTTGCTGATTTAGAGCTCTACTAGTATGCTCATATTTTATAGAGTCAGATCTTGACTGAAAAGTTATAGATGAATAAGATCGTTTAATTTTTGTGTTTTTTAAAGTTTCTACATTTCCTACCAACTGTCAATCTTAAATTAAATTTTTTATCAAGAGCAAATTTGGTAGCTCCAGTCATTCATATGTATGTAGCCTTTACATTCTGCACAGAAGTGCATATTTGTTTTCCAGCAATATAAATTGCACTCTATTTTTTCTTTTCCAGATGAGTTCTTCAATCACCCTTTCCTTTCAAACAGCGCCCCAACAAGCCATTGTAAGTATTTTAATCACACTATCTGTATCTTAGTAGTTTCTGATCAACTATGGCACCTATTCGCTGTTATTTTTGTTCTTTTATTGTATATAAAGCAAACTGCCCATAAATCAACTTGATCATCCTTCAAATCTTAAATCTTTCTTTTTGTTAAATTATTTCAAGTACCAAATATATTTCAGGGACAATTACATTCCTTTTGGAAAAATTATGAAACTACAGCTTAAAATCGTCATATCAACCATCGGTTTTTTGTATACATTTTATTTCTTCTCCAGCAGCTTTATTCCGCGATTTTTACAAGGATACCATTTTAGATTATTTTCGTGCTCTCTAAGCAATTTATACAGCAAATTTAAAGTTTGGAAAGTAATAGTCAGTCTTTGCATATTGCCATTTTTGTAGGTAGTTTACTAACTTGAAGCATAATATGATTTTGATGATGTTTTAAGCAGCGATAAAATTTTTGTACCACCATGTGCATAGATCTGTCTCAACAAAAATTCCATTTAAATGCTGCTAATGTGCTGGAGATTTTATAACCAAAGTACAGTTTATACGGTAGAACGTTTATACTGATAAATACCAAAGTCTAAATGGTGCAGGAATAGTTTCTTCTCACGCGAAAACTATGCACTCGCGGTCGTGGCTATCTTGCTCCTAAGATCAGGCGCAAACAAATACTACCATGGAAATGTAAACTTCAGGGAACAAGTGCACTTGTTGGAAATGTAAACATCATAACACCTTAAGAATTATTTTGCTTTTGTTTGTCATTATCGTTCATAACAACCGCTTTCTTAATTCTCAGCAAGTCCAATGGCTGTTCCTTCAAGAAGGAGAGCCTACTCCTCCAGCTCAAGAGGGATGCGATCACCGATATTCACGCCATACGGGATTTCTTCGGTTTGTATTCCATTGCTCCTAATGTCGATTTTTTCATAATTTGATGTTTGCTAAAAAGGATTTTTCTGATGATTGATTACTCTACTGGTGTGAAGATTGTTTGGTTAAACTTGTTTGTACTATTTCGCAGTTTTCATAAATGGATGCACATTGTATTTAGTTTGAGATAAAATTTGTGTTTAATGGTTCTTGGCATTGGACCTATTGCCCTATTAGATTCTAAATGCGTCAGAAGAAAGTTATGTGCAACATTTTTACAAAACAGCAAACTGGATTAGAATTCGTCCCAGTCTCAAGGTATGGGACCAGAAGATATAAGCACTTCCACAAGCAGTTTCAATATAAGACCAATTCAGACACGGCAGTACTTAAATATTTCCAACAACTTTGGCTGTTCGGCACTTTGCTTGTTTTGTTAAAACAGAAGGAACACTTTTGGTTCATCTTGTATGTGCTTCCTTTTCAACAGCCAACAGTCGTTTTTACACAAATTACCTAATTAGTATCCACTTTATCTTTCTTTCAGAGTCCTGAATCTGACCAGGCACAAGAATTAATAAGTGATGCCTTGCTCTCTCCTCCAGTACATCAGCCATCATCTTCGTTAGAACGATATGGTCGTGGCAGAGGTACTGGCTCCTTACTACTATACACAATTTACAGTAATTTTGCGCTTCAATGTTTGTCTCGTGTAGTTTTATTAATTTTCGTTTTTTTGTAAGTTTCGTTTAGGCTTATATCTTTATTTCATCACGAGCAATGAAATCGAAGCTAATCTGTTTGGATTATTTTTAGTGCCATATCATCTTTCTTTATTGTTTTTGGATCGGTCTACACTTAATTCTCCCAGGTCATTGTTTCACGCCTTGACTCATTCTGCTTGTAGTCAAAACGCGATACCAATGTGGCTTAGAATGTTTCTCATTGGCTTATTTCAGAACAAAATTGGTTATGATACCATTTTTCATCTGACAATTCGTTCTATGAAAATTTTCTATCGAAAGAGCTTCTGTATGTGTTATTGTGTTTTTTCTGAAGCCTACCATCCTAGCAGGGTGGCTGCACTGCCATTCCATTTCACTGATAATCACAGATTCACGTAGATGACACAAATGATATTGATAGCAGTAGCAGCTTTGGTTTCCTTGCTACATATTGTCTATGTGGCAGAAAAAGTAGATGCAACTATCACCCGAGAGCCACTTTTACCGTCTAGCAGAAACGTTTTATTGATGATTTGTTTTCTACACAGGAGCAAACAGATATTCTCCTGAGGATCGCAGTCATCCAAGGAACTTATCAGGTCCGTCATCTGTACCGGAGGTAAGAAATTTGACACTTTATTATCCCTTCGTATATTTTCAGGAGGGGAAATGCTCCAAGTTATTGATTAGCTACAATGTGTATATGCATGACGTTTGTCTTCCATATGAACTATCTTGCACATTATACCTCCTACCAAGTGACGATTTGTATTTGATTTTACCGATTCGCAGCGAGTTTGAAAGGGTTGAAACGTAACAAACTAATACACCACTTGGACGAACGCCTGCCATTATGGAAGTATTTTCTAACTTCCTCGTACAGCATTTTCGATTCTAGATTTTGATTAAGCCCTCAAAATTTAGTCTGGCGGCCAGGCGGCCAGGTTTCATGTTCCTAGTCTTCATTATGTTTATTCAACGGTGACTTAAAGCTCTAGATTTTTTAAGGGATTTGACCGCTGAAAGTTTTGGGTATGCCCGAATTTGTTTTGTCACTGTGTCAATGTGTACCTTGCTTTATTATAGGGTTTTATCATGGTCACCGATGAAATCAGAAGAAGCTCAACGAGTCCTGGTATGTATTCATGGGTGCTAAAAATAATCAATTACAATAACTGATTTGCTGTTCGTTGCTTTGTTTTTTATTGGTTGCTTACGAAAAAACCTTCGTAAAGGGCTGAAAATGATTCAAAAAATTATTGATTTACCTGCCTTACAGCAATGGCAAACAGATGTGTTTTCACATACAGTAAAAACCCACGTATAAGAACCTACAATGTTGCAGGTCAGCCTGGGTTCTTAAACAATGAATACAATGGATTGGTTCTTATAAAATGGTAGTCTAATTGGACAATTTCAGCCTGCAGGTTCTTAATCCACTAGGTTCTTATACGGGGGGTTTTACTGTACCATAAAAGCTCACTGTGCCTCCCTCTCTGTCAAGCCCCTTCTCTATTGGGCCCCTCTCCTCTAAGTCAAAACTGTAAATAAGCCCCTCTCTATTAGACCATTTGGTATCCTATGCAACATTTCTCCAAAGCTTTTCCATCGATATAGCTAAATAATTTGAAATGTTAATTTGCATATAGTGTTGGATTAAAACTGCATTGAATTTATTTATTTGACTCGAAAAATAGTATGGTGATCCCAAAAATATGAGGTAGAAGACTCAGATAGCTAGCATTCATAGCCTTGTAATTTGACTTTATGGATAAAGCCCCTTTTTTTGAGGCCCTGCCCTCTGGAGTCTCCTAAATTAAATAGGCCCCGGTGGGGCTTAATAGAGCTTTCACAGTATTATCCTTTTAGGAGGATGAAGTGCCACGAAAATTGTGTTGTTGTGCTTGTAAAGATTACTGTTTTATTCTCCCAAAAGCATAGCATATTATAAAGCATATTGAAGTCTTATTTGCAAGGCAGAAATTTAAAGGAAGTGTCGTATGAGTGGCAGCTTTAAAGGGAATCCAAGCATATATAAGTCGCTGAAGCCGCTTGCTGTCAAATTATAGCCTATCAGATATCAGTATTTGCTGTTGACGTAGATCAGTTACCCAAATATTGTTCGGCACGTGTCACGGCCTATTGTCTTTGCATGGCTATTTTTACCAAACGCTAATATATGCTTAAATTCCCTTTAAATCAAGCAATTAAACAAGGCATTTGAAAATGTTTTTGCCGTGATATTCTGGGAACAGTAGCCTTACAAACTGCTATAATTGTGTGTAGGTATGCAGACGACTGTTGCTCAAAGAATACTTTCCAGTCGCACAAGGTAAGAATGATCGCTAAGAAATGTAGCAAGTATAATTATTATGCATTTATCCAAACATATGTTAGGTGAGATTTTTGTTTGTGAAAAAAGTCGTGCAAGACTCGTTAATTGTTTTCATTAGAGGACTTTTGTACCTAACATCTTATTCGAATTGTATTTTGATATTTAATCAGTTCGATGACTGGTTTGCATTATCAAGTAACTTGCATTAATTTACTTTTGGCTCATCTTATTGAGAAACCCATCTTCATATACACATTAAACGTTTCGTTATCCTTTGCCTGAAATCTTTCACCTATCCTTTGTATGGGGGCATTCATAAAATACGTACACACTGGTGAAGAGAGGGTAGTCTAACCAAAGGCGTACACTCCATCTAAAATTGCCTTTCTCCCTATTCAAAAAGCGTACAAAGTGAGTGGCAGGGGAAAAAAGTTGCGGATCTACTTTAATTATGCCCCTATCGATATTATGTCGATAAATCTTCCAACAAATTGTTCGTTATGTATTTCTTAGGACCAGGTTTTCATTAAAGGAGGCTTCTATGATACCATTTCATTCCAATTTGTGACCTAAAAATCCTCCTTTGACATTCCAATGACTTATCGCAAGGCAGTAAGCAACTATTTTGTAAATATTAATCATTATTGCTCATAGCCCTTCAAATCAAGACCCTAGAAGAGTTACCGACAAAAGATTATTCACTGTTGGCTCACCTGTATCTCCTTTTGGATCACCGAAAAGCACACCACCATCAAGCTCGTGGCGGCGTACGCCCTCCCCGAAGAATCTACTAGATATATCCTCTTCCCCGAAATATCTCTCACCGGACCATACTCCTCCACAAACGTCGGCATCATTCAGTAAAAGGCAACAAGGAACCCCACCATCTTCATCACAACACGTTCCCTTAAAAAGGAAAAATTCTGGAAGGAGAAAAATAACTGGTGTTGATTTGTCACCTGAGTACGCCTTATTACGTGAAAGGATGACTGAGGATACACTAACTCGGAAATTGTCTGTGCCGATCCAGCATGGCCCAAAAACTTCCGAAAAATGTGAACCAAAAGCAGCGTCGAGTCAAGAAATGGCTTCAAAAGCTAGTGTTCCGCTACGAAGCAATCCAGGTGACACCAATCTCAAGCGGAGGAGGGCAATCAGTGAAACATTTTCCCATCGAGCATCATTAAATGATCTTGCTTTAGAGATCAGAGGGGCTCATACTCAACGAGATCCACTCTCTGAAAAGACCATATGTGTCAACAGAGTTCATTCCTCGCCGGCTCTCTTATCGGAAGTTGTAAAAAGACTTCCTTTGTCTCTAAAAACCGATTCAGACATCGCATCCCAGAGTTTCTCAGATTTTCTCAAACAAGTAGCGTGCGAGGGCTTAGCAATTGCACCCCTATCTAAACTTTCGTCACCAATTTTCAAAATGACAGATCAAATCGATTCACCTTTATCGGACGTTGGCGGTGCTACGCCGCCACACCTGTTTCAAATTTCGCCGCACAGTTGGTCGGAGCTTGCAGGGCTTGCGGTTGCACGAGAGCGGAAGTTTTCATTATCGAAAAGGTCTGTTTCAAGGACTCCTTCAGATGGTAGTGAGAGACAAAAAAGTGACCAATCTACCGATACTGCACCAAAAACTGTCCCACATGTGATTACATGTCAAGGATCAAAGGTTACAGTTGGTTTCGGTGAAAGTTCGAAGGGCAACGAGTACAGTGATCAAATCCCTAGTTCCCCGTCAGGAATTGATACACACATTGGAACTGTGTTTCTACAGCCACCTGACCTTCCCGAAGAAACATTGATGCCCAATGAGCATTTGCGTGTTATGGAAATATTAGAAAGTAAATCAGACTATGCAGATTGTATCATCAACATAGCGGAGCAAACAGAGAATTTGTGGACCGAAACGTACGATCTGTTTATAAGAAATACTACTGAGGAAAAGCAAAAAGGACTGGAAGTGTTATTACCAACTGAAGAAGTACGAGCAATTAAGGAGATGGCCTTGTTGTCAGAGGCCGTCCAGATATTAATGAAAATAATTGAATTTGCACAGCGAGAAAGTATAGCTGGCAACTTGCTGCCGACCAAAGCAATGAAAAATGGTGAGTGACTTTTACCCCAGTTTTTTATTGATACCATAGCAGGAGACAGTCGTTGATTCGGGTTTTGAAGGGCTCTGATTTCAAGTCAAGACCCGTATAGAAAACAGTCTTTTGCTCGTAAAGCTAAAGCTTGAGAAATCCATATTCTTTGTTCTTTTTTCTTTACATTCAGTGATCGAAATTGCTTCCACTTAAACAACCAGACAACAAATTTGTGATCTTTCTTTTCTTGGATTTCATGTTGATGCGTTTCAAAAATTTACCTAATTTAACTTTCTGTTTATTACCTTACTTTTCACTTGTTTGATACACTAAAATTGTTTGATCCTTGAGCTACAAGCTTGTAGAGAATTATGAGAATTCAGAATATTCAATTCGATAATTTTGTTGATAATGATTCTTGTCTAGAGCCGAAACATTCCGGAGGCCTTACTGTAGGGCCAATAATTAATTTAAAAAAATATGATTCAAGTCAAATAAAAGATATGGAATGAGATTCAGAAATATATTTATTTTAACGTAGTTGCGCTTTCCTACTGATAGATAAATTCAATTCTTTTTCAGCATTATTTGCAATTAGGGAAAAGTCGTTCAATTCGTGCAAGAGACTGGCTGTGTTGAAGAGAAGATTTGGAAAATCTACAAAAGATTATGTGAATATTATTGTGAGTATTATTACAAATCAACGTTAATAGTTTTCATTTCTTTTTCTGTTGCTCACAAAGTTAGCAAATATAAGGTTCAATGCTCGAGTTTTTTGTCATTCATTTGACTCCAAGACTTAAGTTTAAACATATGCTTAGATAACTGTTTTGATAAATTCAGATAAGCTAAAGCTACGGGTATTTCTTGCAGTATTTAGATCAGCAGACAGCGATGATATTTTATCACTTGCTATGATGGAAACAGTTTCCGAAAACTATTCTCCTTTGCATAAGCTCCTTTTTCATGTTTTTCTGCATGCCATAGTGCTATGAAATTGGAAAATAAAATCATTTCATGCTTTCACAATAGGTCATTCTGCATTTGAATGCGAAGGCACTGAACGCTATGCATCATGGGATCGTATGGGGTTTGTTTACGCTTGAAAACAGTAGTTTCGAAAATTTCAAATTCGAATTCGAAACCCCCTTGCGATCCCAAGATGCACCGCAAATAGTGCCTTCGCATTCGACTGTGGAATGATCTATTGTAGGCAATATTGTTGCTAGTCCCATGGCTCCTTAGTTGAACTGTTTTGTATAGTTGCGGTTGTGGCTTCGACTGGTACATTGTTGTGTAGCTTAATTGACGAATTACCGATCACCCTTTCCAATTTATGCTTTTTTGTTTTGTTTTTTTCAGAAGCGGCACTAAATGCGCTTATTTTTTTCTTCCAGGAGAATGCTAAACTGCTAATTTATTTCCATGCTGTTATTCTGGTTTGTTTTTACTAATCACTTCATTTTGATGTAAAAATTTGCGCAACAAAAATATAAGACATAATGCAAAAGTGTTAACTGACGAAATGCTCTCGAATGATTGATGAAGAAAAGCAGTTGGAGGTCGATGATTTTGACATTTACTTTCACGTAAACATTTATAAGCACGTGTTGGCGCTCTTTGAGCCAAGCACCTACCTGCAAATTCTTGATTCATTTTATGTACACATACGAGCAAATCCTGCCTGAAAATAGTTACTATTAATGTAGTCTTCGTTGCAGCTAAAGTTAAAAAGAAGATAAGAAGACTAGTTGTTATGAAGTTTGTATCTCTTGGGTCTCGTAGTCAAATCATGTTGCTCTATACATTATAATTTTGCTTCAAAGTGAGTCCGATCGGTAGGAAATTCATTTAGAAGTTATTAATTATCTTATATCTCTTTACAGTGTCGGAGTGCTGCATCAGATGAGTTGCTTCAAAGTTCTTCAAATGTAAGTTTATTGCTTGTTTTGCGAATGTACGTTCAAACGCCGTAAAATCTCAAATTTTGGTCCAGAAAGTTCTAATCGCATGTTCATATTCTTGTACGGAACAGTATGAATCAATCCCAAGATAAATATATTTTCACCTTACATGAAGGAAGAAGATTTNTAATGTAGTGTAATGTATGTAATGTATGTTATGTTATGTAATGTTATGTAGAAGACTAGTTGTTTGTAAACATCTCTTGGGTCTCGTAGTCAAATCATGTTGCTCTATACATTATAATTTTGCTTCAAAGTGAGTCCGATCGGTAGGAAATTCATTTAGAAGTTATTAATTATCTTATATCTCTTTACAGTGTCGGAGTGCTGCATCAGATGAGTTGCTTCAAAGTTCTTCAAATGTAAGTTTATTGCTTGTTTTGCGAATGTACGTTCAAACGCCGTAAAATCTCAAATTTTGGTCCAGAAAGTTCTAATCGCATGTTCATATTCTTGTACGGAACAGTATGAATCAATCCCAAGATAAATATATTTTCACCTTACATGAAGGAAGAAGATTTACTGTTACTGAGAAACGGTACATTTAGCCATTCTTGCCTCTCTTGTTGAAGAATTTGCTATTTCGCCTCCCCCTTGGAGCTTTTTCAACTCATTCCATAACTTCCCAACCCTCCCTCTACACCTTTCTTTGATATCAGTTTATTTATCATAATGCGAATTCCTAATTTCTGAAGTTAAATCCTATTTGGTGGAATTTCCAACGTTATTGCAATCTCGATATATGATGCAAAATTCTTTATTTGTATCACAGTTAGAATTGTCCTATTTACAAGGAATCTTAATTTTGATCTTTTTCTGTTTGTAGTTTGGTGAAAAGTACAGAATAGCAAAATGCTTGCTGGAAGGATTGTATTCAGAAACAAATACAGAGAGTGACCAGCTTTCTGTCAAAAAATGTATCTTTTCAGTCAGTCTTGCTTGATAAGAACGCTTGCAAATGCTATCCTCTTCAAAAATTAAGTAATTATGCCAACTTTATGTCTGAACTTCACCCAAAAAATGATAGCATTTTGGTTGGCTGGTTGAATTTTGGTTAGCGAGCATTTCTGTCTCAATAACTATGTTAATAAGGAAAACAGTTGATATAGGAAGGGACACCTTTCAATGGACAGGTTTCAAGTAATTTATTAATGATGTGTCTTACCTGAAAGCTATGTTCCAATGTTCCAGTTAGCTAGCCACTTTACCCAATGACCAAGCTGTCTTGATTTATAAAGCGTTCTTAACTGTTTTATAAAGTTTTCCGGTTCAAACGTTGTAAAGTGTTTGGTAATTAAATTGGCCATAGTGACAGATTGAAACATTTCTTTAGATCGTTTGTGGAGAGAAACGATGCGATGCTACATTGGAATCCATATATATTATTTATTTTGTAGTATGAAGAAAAGTGAAAATTCAGTTATGACCGATCCAAGATATTGTAAACAGATATTCCATTTGTTGACGTCTTAACTTAATGATTAGATATATCTGCAATAGAGCTACGACTGAAGCTGTCAAGATGATAAAAGCTTTCTAGTAGATGTGATGAACCTGTTTGATCAGCTGTTTCCAAGCTACGAATGCTGTTAAGGCTGATATACTTTAGTTGCTCTAGTGCTGTCGTCGCTGCTTTGCTGCCATTGTTACTCCTTAGCTCTAACAACATACCTTCTTGCACATGGCCCTTATAACCTCTCTTTAATGTGTCAACTGTGTTACTAGTAACTGTGTTAACACTTTTTTGCGTAAAACCGACATATTTATAATCAACTATCAGGCAAGATCCCTACTTATCCAGCCCTTTTCGAAATGATTTGAAATTTGATCCCAAGCTCATGAAGATACGCCAATTATGAGGAATTTCACACAAAAGACTGAAATGTGATTTAAGACTGGTTTGTCCGGCCTAGCAAGTGCTGTGTCATTGCTGTGTCATTCTTAAAAGACCTCTTTCCTTAGGTCTTGCAATTAGATTTGAATTAGCAGACGCAATTCTTTGTGTATGAAGATAACTTGGCTGGCTCCGTAAAGAAACATGTCTGAGCTGTCTTGATCCAGAGAATCTAAGCAACCTTCTGATACATTTCGTTATAGGATCTTACTTTAGCAGCTGAAACCAACCTACTCCTATGAATTGTTGGCCACAAATTGCCGAGCAAGTAATGTAGCTATTAAATTTTAGGGCATAACAGTAGTGGTCAATTGATTATTATCTCTGTGAGATTGTCAGGCTTTGTACTCGTATCATAGATAACGAAATGCTAAATTTACATGTAGTGGGATAGCGGCGGAAACGTTGAGCTAGTTAGGAATGTGATATAGGATGAAATGGTGACGTTTACAAAGCAAATAGGTCGAGCTATTAAAGCTGGTCATGTTAGTTTGTAATTTCAACATTGCGCAGCTTCGGTTAGTTCTTGCTTGAATTTATTCTTATACCCCAGAGACTTGCAGTTTGAGAAGGTAGTCATCAATATCATCAATATTTATTCCTCGCTATCCCCCAGTTTACAGCCTTCCTTGCAAAGTTTACGGCCTTCAGATATCAGTAAAAATGGAATCGCCATTTAAGTATAGCTCGACTTTTGTAGTTGTGGTTTGGGTGTTAGAATTAGACTCATGAGTATTGACTCGCAACTCCGTGTTAGAGCAGGAACTGTTCAGTTATATAAAGACGTATTAAACTAATGCCTCAGCAATTTATGACATTATTTATGTATTGCATGGCTGTTTATTTGAGTGGTTTAATGATAATTAGCTTAGCTAGTTGGACAGTTACTCGATACTAAGCGAGATTACCAGAAACGTTGCCAATAATGGCACCATACAAACAACTTTTGATGTAACGGTTCAAGTGGAGCATTTTCTGGCCTACGATTGTTTGGGCCCTGCAGAATTCTCTTACAACTTTGCTCTCAATTCTCCGTACCTGCGAGCAGTGCTCTTTGGCTGATAGGAGTACAATACACATTGAAAGTTTAAATCCGTAGAGACGAAATTCTGTTGACCACCTTAATGTTCTTCTCATGGCCATTTTTTCTGAAGAATTTCGCTGTGGCTAAATGAAGCTTTTTTCGTCGGATAGCTTTCGCCGCATGACCATCTATCTCATTGTAGAAGTTTTAGCTAGCGGATAGCTCATTACGCAACAATATGACAATGTTTGCTGAGTGTTAGACACTAAATATTTAGCCGTTATTTTGTCAGTTTCCAATTCTGCTTTTGAAGTAAGCATGCCAGTTCATAGTTTACATAGTTATGTTATTTCGATATGAGCTCAAATTTCTGTTGAGTTTATCTATAAGGTAACTGAGAAGAATTATACCCTGCTTTTCTTTGGACTCTTAGTCCTTTTCATTTATATCAACTGCCTTTGGGGCATTTCTATCCATCAAAATGTCCCTGGAATCTAGCCAGTTGAAAGATAGGTGCAACTGTAGATTGGATTTATAAGCATAGGGTTCAAATCTTTAAAAAGATGGTGTAAAATTCTATTTAATTTTCTTTAAATTGAATGACTCGAAAGGAACTTCAGGTACTTTGATGTAATTCTGCTGTGGAAATGTTTTGATATGTTGGTTATTTTCAAAATGGCGGCAATTATTATTTTTTTGAGGCTGTGACATCATCATATTTCTAAATCCGGTTTAGCGACAGATTTCTGCTTGCCACCATATTGTAGACCTACGTAAATTCTGGTTTTCTTGAAGATTGTATAATTTTCTTCAATTCATTTAGGATTTACGATGATTTAATTTTTTCCAAAGAAATCCATGATGATGAATTCTTGCAACAAAAAGAAAAGCGCCAACATTTTGAAAATAATCAAGGTATCAAAAAATGTCCACGGCAGAATTACATCAAAGTACTTTAAGTTCCTTTCGGGTCCAGAAAAAGTTCAAATCTTCCTCCGGATGCGAAATTCCGTTAGTTGAACCTTCCTCGATTTATCAAGTCAAAGTAATCAAATTTGTCGAACCCCGCGCGTTGTTTATATTCCTAAAATTATAAGCCAGTTGCTGCTGCCAAAATTACCTAAAAAATGTGAACCCTATGCTGGATTTATAGTGATTACGCATGTAAATAAAGCTAAACGGTTCCTACATGTCCCTTGTCAGTTTTGCTCACCTTACTTTTAAGTTAAGAAATTTTGGTAAGGACAGCAAAAAGAAGCTCTGAAAAATTATGAAGGAGCAGTTCATTCATTAGTTTGCCTTGTGATTTGATCAACACCAGCATCTGGACGATTTGAGATTTATATTTTACTTAAATCTTTTATCAAGTAATTTTTATTTGTATTATTTTAGTTACGTAAAGCTATTTTATGTGGATACGAAAAGAGAGGAAAAGGATTAGTGTTTTATAACCTGTTTTCAATGTAAGATATGTTTATTTACTTTAATATAACTAATGATGTATTCAAAGCCTAATAATATTAGTGAATTTACTGAGTGAATTGTTGACATGTTGTTTGTTTGTTTGTTTGTTTGAAATTAAATAGATATTGAGTTTTTAGCTTTAGTGTTTAATCTGTGGTATTACAATTATTGCTTGATATTAACGATTTGTAGAGAAGTTGAATAAAAGTGTTTCGAGACTGAAAAATTAGCTGGAAGTTTTTCTGGTCATTGCCACGCTAAATAAGAATTTCAAATGCCGCTAGGGGTGCAAAGGACGAGGATTGCTTTTGAAAGTGCAGCCACAGTAAAACGCAAGGGCCGTGGCCAGTCTGCTTAGCCCACTGAGCAGTAAGAAAACGAGCTTGAATTTTACGATTGCTGCACTTCTCAAACAGTTGTAAAATGTAAGCTCTTAAGATTTTAAATCAATTTATGCCGAGATGTACCATAAGACACCTTCGAATCTTGTCGAAGTTCGCGTGTTTACCCATACCCATATTTAATGGTTTATCAGATCGTCAATGATTGCTTTATAGCTGAAAAATCATCAGTGAAATACTCGTAGACAACAAACAGAGACGCATGCAAACGACTTATTCCATAAACTTTATCAAAATTCTGAGGTGATTTACAATACTAAGAAATGTAAAAACTTTTTAAAACAACCAAGTTTTTCCACTATCACTAGTTAACAAGGCGAATATAGCCATCAACATTTTGTCCATAGACTGTAGGTACAGTTGCACTGTCGCCGTGTCGCGTTTAAATTGGCTTCACATATCTTTGTCGGCCAGATCATTGAAAACCATCTCAGCTTTAGGAAGGCTTGTTCTTATACAAGATGAACGAAAAATTAAGTCCTTTTGAAATTTCTCATTTCTTGCCTAACGTCAAAAACCTTCGCCAACATGGGGTTTTGCATCCGCTATAGCTGTAATAAATCCTTAGTAAGTCAGAGAAAATCTAGTATCCAGCAGGTTCACCACCTTTCCTGAAATCAGATTCAGCGTAAAGTTCGACACATTTTGAAATATCTTCTTTTCTGTAAGAACAATGGGCCCAGTCTCCTGAGACTCTTGCTATTGCTTGTACAACAGCGTGATTGACGTCGTCTTTTTCAATCTAGAAAAAGGCAGTAAATCGATGAGTTTATTTAAATTGGAAAGTTGCGACAGATAAAATTCAGCTGCGTAAAATATTGTGAAAAGATATTTACCAAAACTTTGAACTGTTTGGTGAAAGATTTTGTCAGATTTCTAGAAATTTTGACAAAAAATTATGCAATTTTGATGCTCCTAGAGTTTGAACTTTGGTAAAATTGTTCTTTCCCGCAACTATTTTCAATGCAAAATCATCGGTTTTCAGAGTGAGTAAAGGATGGACTTTGTAAAAGGTTTTATTCAAGCTTTTNATTTACCTTTGGTGAAAGATTTTGTCAGATTTCTAGAAATTTTGACAAAAAATTATGCAGTTTTGATGCTCCTAGAGTTTGAACTTTGGTAAAATTGTTCTTTCCCGCAACTATTTACAATGCAAAATCATCGGTTTTCAGAGTGAGAACAGGATGGACTTTGTAAAAGGTTTTATTCAAGCTTTTTATAAACCAGTTTGTCCGAATAACAAATTTTTCAAAAAGTTTTTCTTTTCGTTGATTGTGCACTCAATTGGCGGCTAGGAACTGTCTACCAAGATGCTTTGCGTTCTAATTACGAACCTTTAGCGATTCTATAGGGATTCGATGAAAGACCGCAATGCATCTTGGTAAAAAGTTCCTTGCCGCCATCTTTAGCGTAATCGTCTGTTTCTTTTAACTTCAAATTGATAATGTGCTCATCAAGGTAGTTAAAATTCAAAAGCACCCTGAGCATTAACCAATGGCAAAGAGCGTATTTTGTTGCCTAGAAATATGACTCAATTTTAACGACTCATATTAGACGTCTTTGGGAAAGATCAATAGTTCCGATTTTTGCTGTATCTTATTTTTCGAGCAAAATATGTAACCAAAAAGTAAAACTGAGCTCTTCAAATTAATTTCCTTGAGATTAGGGTCTTCGAATTCTTCTAATCACTTAACAGAATTCTGCTGTAAGTCCAGTAAAAGAGCAGATTCATTTGAACTTACCTTGTGTTTATATTTCTTCAATTTCTCGACTACCTTATCATCCATTCTTGTCTCCACAAATACTTTATCAGGAATCAATTGACTATGAACCCTTGGAGCTTGGACTGCATCTTTTAATGTCATATCAAACCATAAATGATTCATTATCACCTGAAAAAATAGGATCAAGGGGTGTTTAATGCCAAGGGGCAAATCTCCTTCGAAGAGATTTTTATGGGAATGAAAGGACTTACAGAGATTGTTTGTTTGTATTCGATTCCAATGTCAAAATTCTAAACCCAGCTTTAGATGTAAACATTTTCAAAAGAAGAAAACTTCAGGTTGCGTGATTTATACCATCTGAAAGCAAACTTTGTTTTTGAACATTTTCTTTAAAAGATGACCGGCGGTTAGGCAATGCAAGTCTGGAATATATTTTTGTTTGCAATTCAAACATTTTAGACTCTTAATGATCAGCTTCTGGAGTCGTTATGTAAATTCTAGGCAGCAGATGTTTGGACTAAATTTTCTTGGTACGATTTATGTTCATGTCATCTCTAAAACTTCAGGGGGAAAGCGCAGTTTGACGAGAAATCGAAGGATGAGGCAAGCGACGACAATCATGTTGAATTTATTCAATTGGATTCATTTTATTGAAATTCGATGTTATTGACGACAAATCCAGGTGTTACTACATTCCAAGTATTACGTCATTCAAATCAAGTCAGGTTAAATATTAAATAGCGACTTAAAACATGTTTATTCAATTTTCGAACGTTTCGAACCAAACTCTAAGCTTCTTGTCACATGCACAAGGATTGAGCTAGCTACCTAGTTTTCAGGACATCTTTTGCAAGTCCGCTTTTTTTACATTTGCGGTTTGGCTAGTTAGTCGTATGGATATTTTTGTCTGCAATTGCTCGTCACTTCGCACTGACTTGTCAATTGAAGACAACGGTTGCTATTGTTTAAAAATGCGTCCTTGTTTGCACAAGTTTTTGGGATATCGTTGGGATTAAAAGTGATATGAACTGTTAAATCGCTCTTTTACACCAGCCTCTCATAGATGTGTACGAAAATTATATGACGATCCTCGACTTCATTTAAATTGAAAGCAAACATTGACTTACCTGAGCAACTGCAGTAGTAATGATGGAACCCCCTGATCCACCAGCTATCAACCTAACGTTACTATGCTCATCCAGAATGATCACTGGAACACCGCTAGACAATGGCCGCTTCCCAGGCTGCATGTAGTTTATCGGTGAAGGGGGCAATCCAAATTCATTTGGCATTCCTGGTGCACTAAAATCGTCCATTTCGTTGTTATATATGAATCCCAAGGCGCAAGATCGAAATTTGGCACCAAGACTGAAAAAAATTTACCATTACGTCAATTTTTAGGTTGTCATTTGTCTAAATTTAGCATTTAGCATTACGAATCATTTAGAATTACAAATAGATCTTTGTAAAATGTAAGGCTAAAAGAGACTTGTTTTAATAAAATTGGTCATGTCATTCTAAAGAGATGTTTGTCGTTGAAAGATGTTCAAAAGTTTTGAAAATGCCTAGAAATATAATGGGTGAAGTAGAAAAATGTTGCCTTCCAAGGAGGATGCAGGTTTTGACACCATTTTAAAGTTCAGGAATAAACAGCTTCAAAATTAGGAGTAACTGTCTCTAATTCAAACACAGGTTTTTTAGCAAAAGGATGCGTTCGTTTTGACTAACATGCAGTTTCGACACGCCAAGACAAATGTGCATATATATATACATATACATATATGCATTTGCAGACAAAGGGATTCATCCAGCCAATCAGTGAAGGCAAGTGTACAATGAATTAGTTAGCCATCCATGTTTCGGGTATTGTCTGCAGCCTGATTTATCTACATTTGTGGTTAGACTAATCGACCGTTGAAATCATTTTGTCTGTAATCATCAATCGCTGTGTACGGGTGTGTCAATCAAAACAGTGGATACTATTGTTACAAAATCTGCCCTAGTCTCTATAGGATTGATTTTGATCTGGATGCATGCCGCCAAAATGAAATCATCACTTTGTGTCCCCAGTAAAATTAAAGAATGGCTTACTATCCATTAACTGTATCCATAACAGTAACAGCATCGCCATTTTGTGCAACAACAACCAAATGTGTAGTACCGGTCTTTACTGGTAGATCATATTTACCACCATAATGTTGTGGAGGATATGTCTTTTTGTCTGAGATAGCCTTCATGATTTTCTTGGCAGTTTTCTCGCTGACCATATCATTAACAACTTTCCTAACGCCCTTTTCAATGTCAGGGTCAGCTAGCAGTGTTCGTCTTGCATATGCGTATTTAAATGCTTCAATAATGCGATGATATACTAGTGCGGGCTCTTCTTTTAGATCTGCAGCATCCATGTCATACCCTGTAAACAGTAGTAATATATATCAAAACAATGCTTGTTTCCTTAGCAATTGAAAGGTATATATGCTACTACTACTATCGTTCAGAACATTCGGCTTCCCGAACGGCTGTGGCGGCATACACAATGTTCCTCCACTTCTCTCTGCCCTAAACTGTTGTAATGACTTCAGTTATAGTCAGTCCTAGCTTCTCTTTAACCCAATTACTACCGGGGGGGGGGGGGCCAAAGTGCCCGGGGCAAATATGATCCGATGTATGTCGTCACTTCGAAAGATAAAGGGCCGGGGTTTTATGACTTTTCCCAAAAATTAATAGGCTAATTAAAAATTGAATTTTTTTTTTAAAATGGTAGACACTGATCACGTGACCAACATCTTCTCGACACGTGGTCAGGAGGTAAATTAAAGAAGTGAGTCTAGTTTATNAAAAAAGTGCGTATTGTGTAGATTTTGCTACTGTGCACCATTGTACCAAGTCTCGCACACATATCTGCATTATTAACGAAGTTTTGAAGGGGGTACTTTGTGCCCCCCCCCCCCCGGTACTACAAGGGTCCAAAAAGCCCGGTATTAATAGGGTTAATTGTATTTGTCATTCTGGTTTTCTGCCGTCCTCTTGATCTTTTTTCAAATACCATTCCTGTCAGTAAGTCATTTCCTATGCATCTGTGTCTCATAATGTGTCCCATGAATTGAATTGAAGGTATATGTATTAAAACTATTAAAAACAACAAAGGTTTAAAAGCAATTGTTAAACATAAAATCATTATGCTCTGTTATTCATTAAAGGCGCATGCCGATGGGTCACATGCAAAATCGAAATTTACATGTTGCGTGGAATTCAATTCAATTAGGTACAGGAAACCGAAGTAAAGATGTCGTGAAAGCGGTGATCAAGATGGCAGTGAACAAGACGCAACAGAGACAAAAAACCACCAGCCATCAAAGAACTTTATTCAAATCTCCTACCATCCAACTCGACCGCATGCCAAATGTCTTCAAAGCAGGTAAGGCAATCTTCGGCAGTTTCTGCACTGCTCGTAGCTTTGGCTAAGTGGCTTTACGAAAGTAAACAAAACAGCGGGAAAATGCGCTGAAATTAGATCACATGACCCATCTGCATGCGCCTTTAATCTCGATTCTACTGAAATATAAAATATCCTCTGCAGTACTTCGCAGCAAAAATATACCTAAGAAATCTTATTGTCAATGCCTAAGCCCTTGATAAAGATGATGAGAAGAGAAGCACTCACCTTTCAGAATATTCATGATAACCACCAGAACTGGGCCACTGGCTGGTGCAGGAATGTTTAGCATTTTATATGTTGCTAAATTTGTTACATTTTGCGCTCTAAAAATTGTTCTAGCTCGTGCCATCTCATTGGTTGGCCTTTGTTGTCGCCATTTTCATGGCCCATGAAAATTGTGACAACGAAAAGATTACACGTGCGAAGCATGCTGGTCCAAACAGACACTTTAATATTTTATATGTTATCTTCTTAGCAATATTTCTGTAATTCTTCAAAACTTCACAAACATATGAACTAACCTTCCTTTTGAAATATTCATATTCAATTTGTGTGATCGGCTGTCTAAAAATCATTTTATAACACTTCGAAACTTATTGCAAGATTAAGTACTCACCTTTCAATATATTCATAATGAAAGCAAGAACTGGACCGCTAGCTGGAGCAGGAGTGTTTAGCATTTTATATGATCCTAACTTTGTAACAATTGGTTTTCTAACAATAGCTCTGTAATTTTTCAAATCATCTATTGTAAGAATTCCCCCATGAGCATTGACTTCTTCTTCCATAATATCCGCCATTTGTCCTTTGTAGAATGCATCTGAGCCATTTGACTTTGCGATGATTTTCAAAGTCTCTGCTAATTCGGGATTTCGCATAATTTCTCCAGCTTGTATTATTGTACCATTTGGAGCATAAAGGTTCCTAAGACACAACAATGACACAGATATCTATCAAAGACAATTCTATGTTCATTACGGAACACGAAAATAGTTAATGACTCAGCTTTGGAATTACCAATATCGACCTCTCTTTCTGGTAAATTGCCACTACAAATTTTCATTTACATTATCAAGGTCTTCAGATACATTTCTATTAAAACAAGCAAATACAGTATAAATAATTGTACTTTGAATAGAGTTTTGCTTTGTACGACGTTTTGGGCATCAACCCACCCGAAACGTCGTACAAAACAAAACCCTATTCAAATTATGTAAATAAGTATTCAAATTCAAATTATGTAAATAAGTATAGAGATCGTTTTTATCGTTAGGTTTGTTAGATTTATTTTACTTTCGTTTTGTTTCAGTAGGCTTCAATTAGCAGTAATTTTGCTAGTATTTTTAAACGCCTACTATAAAGAAATTAATAATAATAATAATAATAATAATAATTACAATTATTTATACTGCATTTGTTTGTTTTAATGAAATATTGTGCAACACGGATTGTTTGTGCATTTATTTCTATTAAACTTTGTGAAGCTTTCCAACTTTTCCCTTCTGAGTTGCCCTCTGTAAGAGCTACGAATTTATAAGTGAGAGCGAAGCGAGCGCTTTTACTTCATGGTGTTTTATACCACATGCAAGTACTTTGCTTCAGTATTGCATTCAGTGGATATTGGAGCGGTAGTTGAAAAAAACGCTTACTTCAGCATGCAGACTCACCATGCAGAAAATTCTAGGGCTTGCCGCATCTAATCTGTGTTCTTGTTATTATGTTGTCTTGTTAGGCGTCAGTTTCGAAGATGGGTAGCTACTCTTCAGTTTTTTATTGCATACGCTAATAATGTATGCAATCGCTGATCGCTTTGCATTGGCATTTCAATCAAAATCAATAGATGAATTCAAAATCTGTCTCAAATTAGATACCGGGTGTCCCAAAAAAAAGTATCCAGATTTGGTCAACCCTAGCGATGAGAATTTAGCGTGAATCAAACCGAAAATATTTGTAT
>REGM01000061.1:972292-986807 GCA_004194415.1 Aurelia aurita
CTTAAAACCATCGTAATTTCTAAACTTTTTGAGGAAACATCGAATAATTTTCCAAAAAAACATAGTTTATGAAGGTCAACAATATGGTATCAAGCACAAGTCGTTCACTCTTCTGGTTTGCGATTTAGACATTTGATAACGTCACATCCTCAAATGAGTTGAAATATGAAATACGCTGTAATGTCGAAAATATTCAAGATTTCTGAAAAGTCCAACGGTAGAGTTATAGCAAAGTAGCTAAAATTTCTTTCAAGCTATTCGATTTAAAGAAATAGGTCACTGAATTTTACACCGACCTTTTTCCGCCAATTTAAAGATTTGGAACCTATGCTCATTTGTGTGGCTTTGTTTGTTTTGATTTGTTGCTTGAAAGAATTTTCTTTGTCTCCAATCGCTAATTACTTTGAATTGGTGTGTCAGTCAAAAGCAACTGATGCCATTTCCACAAAATCTGACCTTAATTGTCCAACCCTTTAAGGCCTTGTTATATCTATCGTCTTTTTATCAAGGCAGGATAGCATGGTTTGAGATATTTTTATTGGCTTTAATACTAAATTCATTTGCCCGGGGGAAGACAACCCTAGGAATAAAATTCCTATGGTTACTTTTAACAAGAAAACGCAAGAGCAAGAGTTAGATGATGGTTTATGCATTTAATGCAGCTAAATTACAAACTAATTATTTCAAAAGAAATATGTAAGTTCCTCTCGAGTTGTCAAAACAAGATACAACTTTTGTTATCAATGAAATTTGAAGCAAGGACATTATTTAGGGCCTCTTGTTTACGACTACACTACGTTAACTCCCTACTTTAAATTTAGACTGAAGAGATAAACGGCCTTCGGGATAAGCCAATTTCTCAAGGGACTCGAACCGTTCGAAGGTCAAACCTGTGAATTAAAACTCAAGGTCCGTTTCAAGGCCATGGCCAAGCGAGCAAACACTTCTTGCCAAATATTTGGGAATTTAATTGCGGAACAAACTGTTTTGTCCGTTTGGCCACGTTGCAAAACATTACTTGACAAAGGTTTTTGCTCATGAAAATCAGAGAATGTTTTTGAAATTTATCATAAACATTGGCGCACAGAATCTACCGGGTGTCCCAAAAAACTTTATACAAGTTTGAAAAATTCTAACGCCAAGAGTTTCGTTAAATCACCCCCAATGCAATTTTTATGTTGACCCCCAATGGATGAATTAACTTTTGCTATTTTTTTATAATTTTAGGTAGCTTGGTTGCAGAGCAATAAATCAGCAATTGTAAAATTTCCTCTAAGACCCAAACCAGAGCTTCCAGTAGAGAAGAGCTAACGATTCTAGGAAACGCAGAAGCATGTCGCCTCGGCCCTGGACATCCAAAGCTGATATGCTTCGTGATTATTTTTGTTAGAAACCGAGAGGAGGACATTCTCAAGGGACACTCATATTACATTATCATTACTCAAGAGATTTCTTTACTTTTCTTTATTTATTTTAACAATAACTGGTTCATTTTAGTAAAGGTAAAGAATTCCCTTGACCAATAAGAAACAGCGATACAATATGCCAGGGAAAGACTTTGATTTAGTTTTGTTCAATTAAAATCAGTAGCAAATTGTTTGCTGAGAATATCGAGGGTTGCCATGTTTTAGTGTTTCTTGCCTTCTCAGGGGTCTACAATGGGGGCTCTGGTTTGGGCCTAAGAGTAAATATTGCGTTTGTTGATTTATAGCTCTACAACCAAGTCACTGATAATGGCAAGAAAAATATCGAAATTTAACTTAGCCATTAAAGACAAATGACGGATATATAGCGCCTAGTTTAAAAATAGGACAGAAGATGTCTGAGTGGCTTCATTGTCCAGTACATTTGATAATCTCTCGAGGTCATCAATTACAATGGAATACAATAGGCATTCTTTTGATTCCCCCGGCCCTTGACTTAAGTCGCCTTGTTTCTCCGTCATTTGTCTTGCATCGGAGTTAACATCTGTTGTAGTNAGAGTAAATATTGCGTTTGTTGATTTATAGCTCTACAACCAAGTCACTGATAATGGCAAGAAAAATATCGAAATTTAACTTAGCCATTAAAGACAAATGACGGATATATAGCGCCTAGTTTAAAAATAGGACAGAAGATGTCTGAGTGGCTTCATTGTCCAGTACATTTGATAATCTCTCGAGGTCATCAAATACAATGGAATACAATAGGCTATATTTGGATTGCCCAGGCCCCTGATTTAAGTCACCTTATATCTCCGTCATTTGTCTTTAAGGGTAAATATAAAAATGTGCTTTCATATCAGAGGCATATCAGCTTTGGATGTCGAGGGCCGACATGCTTCTGCCATCCCTAGAATCGTTAGCTCTTCTCTACTGGAAGCTCTGGTTTGGGTCTAAGAGGAAATTTTACACTTGCTGATTTATTGCTCTGCAACCAGGTATCCGCAAATTATCAAAAAAAATTCAAAATTTAATTCATCCATTGAGCATTAATATGAAAATAGCTTTGGGGTGATTTAACGAAACTCTTAGCGTTAGAATTTTTCAAACTTGTATGCAGTTTTTTGGGACACCCGGTACCTAATTCTGCGTTTCAAGCAATGTCTTGCTTCATGGCCAAACAGGATAACATTGCTTGGCAAGAAAATTTCAAATGTTTAGGTAAATAATGTTTGCTCTTTTGTAAAGGCTTAGCAAGCTTCCACAGACTTAAGCTGAATTCACACTTGAAGCATCGTTCTTGACGCATTCCAAATAACAATGAAGCACGGCAATGCGATATAGTAGGAATAATTCAACTTTGCCGCACTTGCCGCATGGCACAAAGAAAGTCAGTCACATCAAGCACGGGCTTTAGGAAAATCTGAATCAAAAGTTAGATTTTCAGATGATACATCGAGTATTGTTCTTCCTTTTTATTTCGTTCGTGATATATCAAGGGTGAAGCGCGTGGCAGAGTGACGTGACGGAGATCTATTATGCATAATGGCTCTAGGTCACGTCACTCTGCGACGCGCTTCGCCCTTGATATATCACGAACGAAATAAAAAGAATAAAATTATCGATGTATCATCCGAAAATCTAATTTTTATTTCAGAGTTTCCTAAAGCCCGTGCATCAAGTGTGAATTCAGCTTTACAATTTGTTCTCAATGCACCATCAACTAATACCCATCGCCTTTAGTCGCAGTTTTCTTTCTAGGGTCGCCCTTAGCTTCTATCTCACTGTCTTTGCTGTCTCTATATAAAGCAGAAACAATTGTATGTTTTCCATCGTCGTTAATTGTATGCTTCTTTTTCTTGAGTTCATCTTGCAGAAATAATTTCATTGGATAAATATCTTCAAGACTAACGTAATCTGGAAACAGAACTTGGGGTGGTCTCGTCATCAGGACTGCATTTCCAAGGTCCATTCCAAACCATAGTTTCATCATGATTACCTAGAATGGTGAATATATACGTATACCGGGTGAGTCAGAAAAAAATCCCCGTTTGAAAGGGCACCGCCCCCTGGATATCAAAACAATAATATTTACAAATACATTATTTAATGGATGACATGTTCAAATATAATTTAAAATTTACCTGACTGAAATCGGCCACTCCGTTCTGAAATTATGAGGGATTTTCTGCAGAAAGCCCTCTCAAGAAACTTTCAAAATAGGCCTAAAATCGCGAGCAAATTTTCCAAATATTTCTGCTTTACAGCAATGACTTGCACATGCTTTAGCACGTGTTATCCTCTTGGGAGGATAAAATCTCCGAGAATAATGTTGTTATGCTCCCAGGGATGGCACTTTCATCCTCTCAAAGGGATAAAACGTGCTAAAGCACGTACAAGTCATTGCTATCTAGGCAGAAAGATGACGGAAATTTGGTCGTGATTTTATGCCATTTTCGAAAGTTTCTTGGAGGGGCTTTCTTCAGAAAATCCCTTATAATTTCAGAACGGATTGGCCGATTTCAGTCAGGTAAAATTTATAATTTATTTGAACATGTCCACTATTAAACAACATATTTACCAATATTATTGCCTCGATATCCAGGGAGCAGTGGCCTTTCAAAAGGGGATTATTTTTTCTGACTCACCCGGTACATGTCAAATTATTTGATTACTGAGGCAAGCATAGGCGTCAAATATTTTAAGAATTGTGCAAATGGTTATTTGACCTTAATAAATCATGGTTTCTTTTTAAGATTCAACCGTTTCTCTTTTGTTCTTCTGTTCTATTGATTCGGGATTTACGATGATTTTGATTTTTTTCAAATGTTTTCATGAATTCCTTTAATAAAATGAAAAGTGCTGATTTTCTGAAAATAATCAAGATATCAAAAATCTCCAAGGTAGAATTATAGCAAAGTGCCTAAATTCCTTTCATGCCAAAATTTGTCTTAAAATAAGACTTATTTCTTTTGATGAACTATCTAATTTCTTTGACTTACCCATGATACACTCGGAGGTATTTGTACACCCCCTGCTGCTCCTGTTACCATTTTCACATCCCCATTGTCATCAATTATTATATTTGGTGCCATTCCTGATAATGTTCTTGATCCTGGTTTTGGAGAATTCTCTTCTGACCAGCTAAATTTTCGCTCGTCAGACGACGCAATGAAAGCATCTCTAAGTTGATTGTTGTAAAGAATTCCCAGCTTTTCTGAACCAAATTGAGCTCCATATCTAAGATGATAATACCGAGTGAGTCAGAAATATGTTTCGATGTTTGAAAGCCTGCAGCTCTCAAATCATTTATCAGATTCCTGTAAACTGATAATACCTGTGTAGCAAACTTAAGAGCTTAGATAGTAAAATTTAATTTTTCAAAAGCAGCTTTATCGTTCTTAAATTACAATCGATTTTATAAAAATTCTTTATCTCAAAATCCTTCAAAACAGGCCTAAAATCTTTGGTCAAATTTGCTAGCAGTCCAGCCTCATGATAATAGAAAATAGACAAAAAGGCTGAATGCCAGTCCCAAGATTATACTATTATACAGCACCCTCTGTATATACCTAATAAATGTTTTAGCGATAATATTGACAGATATAATGTGATTTATGATTGCTTTTGGTCTAAATTAAATTGCTAGCAAAATTGATCAAGGATTTTAGGCCTGTTTTGAAGGATTTTGAAATAAAGAATTATAAAATCACTTGTAATATGAAAACGATACAATCGATTTTGACAACTATAAATTTCATATCTATGTTGATATGCTAGCTGCCCAGGTATTATCAGTTTATAGGAATATGATTAATAGTTTTAGAGATGCAGGCTTTCAAACGTCTATACAATCCTTTGACTCGGCTGGCAATAATTCAAACATCAGCTAATCAAGATTCGTGCTATCCACCCAGTCCAATTCTCACTTCAATTATTCATGGACTGAAGAATGATATAACAGCCTGACATGACAGGCTTTAGGAAACCCTGAATTAAAAATTAGAATTTCCGATGATACATCGAGTATTTTTCCTAATTTTGATTTCAATCGTGATACTCAAGTGTGGCAAAACGAACGGGAGAAGGAGAGACAGAAGGAGAGATAGTTTTCTTTCTCTGGAGTTTCCATTTGAGTGGCATAATGGATCTCCGTCACATCACTCTGCCACGCGCTTCTCCCTCGATGTATCACGATGGAAATTAAAATTAGGAAAATACTCGATGTATCATAGGACATTCTAATTTTTAATTCAGAGTTTCCTAAAGCCCGTGCTGACATTAAGAGGCTCGAGCTGAAGAACTAATAAGACAAATAAGGCAAATAGTTTCTGGCGTTAAAAATATCAAAAAATAAAAAACTCTTCAAAAGTTATTTTGTGGGATTTTAAATCAAACACCAAATATATTTGAGCAATATTGATTATCTTAACCATGGCTTCAAACTCCAGAAAGCCGGAATTTTATGTGCACTCTGGTTTACCTGGTTTTGAAGGACACTACGGAATTTGGGTCAGTTATCGGATTTTGGGGTCCATTATCGTTTATTCAAATTATGTCACATGGTTTATATGCAAGGCAGGAATACCGTGATCATGTATGAAATGGAATAAATTTGAAATCTTAAAATTAGCGCTCTTGGGCAAGATTTGCAATTTCTTATCATTACTCAAAATAAGATTTTCAATTTGTGAATTCAAAATTTCTCGCCAGAAGGAGCATAAAAGGCACTATTGCTAAAATAAATTTGTCTTTGATATAAGAGAATGACGAGCAATATCAAAGAATAATATAAAATAAAATATTGCTGAAATTTCTATTTGATAACCCCCCGGGGGGTCACTTCCTAGTACTGGATGTATACCTGTACGGGATGTGCTTTTTTTTGGGGTGCCTTTTTCAGGCAGAAAATAAATTTTACGGTGTCATTTTTGATGAGATCACAAATATCCATAAATATTGGGCTATTATTTTTAAAATGATTCTTTAGGGTATTTAATTAGATTTAATTTCATATAATTGATTAAATTTTTGGATTTTTCTCACAATTTTCGGGTATTGATTTTGTATACCCTGTCAATTTTAGGGTATGGTTTTTGGAAAATTCATAAATTTTAGATTCTGATTTTACATGTCAAAATGGCACACCCCCGTCACCTGCCTATTGAAGTTACCCCCGGGGATAACTTACTTATCATTGAGAGAACTTGTAGCTGATACTGCGTCTCCATTTTCTGCAATGATTGAAATATGAGTTGTGCCACGATCATTCTTTGCTGTCAAAGATTTGCTGTAATATGTCTTTTCGTGTGTCATTTTATCATCGATCATTTTAAAATGTTTCTTCATCATTTCTTTGTCCAGAATGCCTTTTAGATTCTAGAAAATAGATAAGTTTTTTTGCAAGATAAGTAAAATTGCTAGAATAGAGTAAGATAGAAAGATAGATTTGTAAAAATTGCTTTTGATCCTTTGTGGATCCATTGCTTTTGATTGGTACTTCAGTACAAAGCGATTAGCGACTGCAAATATTTTATACGGGATTTATATGGCCGATTAGTCTTGTTGCAAATTTAGATAAAGCATGTCACATAAGATAGCCTGAAATGTAGATCGCTAACGCACTCGAACTGCTTGTGAAAGGGGTTTGTTGAGAGGAGATGTGGGTATTTACCAACAATAGAAGAATATTTTTAAAGACATGCCCCTGAAATTTGTGCTACCAATCTGAGCAGCTGAACAGAAATGCACCAAACGATGATTGTTTTTGAATTTATTCTTCTGCAAGTTATTTTCCCGCTAAAAAGAGTGACACCTTTTCTAGAAAATCTGATAGATACGTAGACATTACCTCTTCAAATTCTTCTTTTTTTGTAGCGAATTCTGGATCACCAAAATGTGGGCGATACGCATTGGCAAACTTGAAAGCTTCTATGACACGGTGAAATGTGAGTACAATTTTATCTTTTGTTGATAAATCATCTTTTGTAAAGTTGAACTCTGGAAGAGACAGGGAATGTAAATGGTGAAGAGACCAGAGGATTTTCAGTAGCCAACGAGCAAAAATCTGTGTCAATTTTTCCCGATTACCAAAATAATCGGGTGCCGAATACAAATGGTGAGAGCTAAATCACATATTAGTTCCAAGCAGAGAAGAAAGGCTGTTGTTCCACAGGGTTCTGTCCTGGGTCCATTTTCAATAAAATATCTATATTAATCATTTATTCCTTATAATTCTTGACTCCAAACCATGCAATTTTGCTGGTAACACTTGTGGAAACAAGAAATTTTGTGTGATAGTATATTTTAGCAGAATATTAAATCGAAAACATTTAATACTCTTGAGCTCAGTATCCAGGTATGTAAATCAACGGTAATACTGCATATCGAACAGTTTAATTTCCTCACTCAATGGTTTTTTTCAGTACACAGAATCGATAAGAGCTACGTTTTATTCATTACTAAAGCCTTCTCATAGCTTTTAATTAAAAGAGAATGACTGGAAAAGATTTCAGAAACAGAGTCAAGAAAAATTCTCTGCTCTCCTCCAGGCAAAAAGATGTCTTAGATGGAACCTTCCTCATTTTTTAATAGAGAATGTGTGTGTTTAGGGCGTGGCATAAGTTGATACTTTGTTTTTAGAAACCTTCCTTACGGTCATTGACCATGTGACCGTGGTGTTTCTCAACTCTATTTAGAAATAAAACATTGTACCTTCACATATTCCAAGGATATGCATCAATATCGGTCCCCCAGTTGGCAAAGGCATCGTGTGTAGCGTCAAATCTTTGAGTTTCATTTTTAAAGGCTCTCTTGTTTTCACTTTGTAATCTTTCATATCATCCAATGTCATGATACCTCCTTTACTCTTGAGATCCTCAACAATCGTCTTTGCTATGTCTCCAGTGTAAAATGATTCAGGGTCATCGCGTACTTTTCTTAATGTCTCTACAAATATTGGTCTCTTGATAAATGATTTGAATATTACATCTGGCTCTTCTTGCTTCAACTCAAGCTTCCTGAGTTTGAATAAATGATCATTGTAAATGGGTAAAGAACGTTGATAAAAGTATGTCGAGAACTTAATCCCTGTCTTTAAAAGTAAAAGGAAAAGCCTTTTACTCTTGGGTAGTTGAAGAATTTCTTTATAAGATGATCTGAGTAAACGTTTAGGTGATTTGAGAGCAAAAGAGAGCACGTGTATGCTAGAAACTTCTGTATTTCGTTTCTTTTTTCAAATTCTTAAGGGTTCTTTGCAGCGATGCAAAACTCCGTCTGATATATAACAGCAACTTTGTCTCAAATCTCAAATGTTATAGTATGTCTAGCCAAACTCTTATTGAAATTGAATCATCACGATAAATAGACGATTGCGCTAAAGATGGCGTCAGGGAATTTTGTACCATGAGCCTGGTAAATGGTAAAGGGATCATGGTAAAAAATTCCCCGACGCCATCTTCAGTGCAATGTTCTATTGACAGCTCATACCTTATGACTTCGTCCGTTTTCAGGATAGCTCCTTTAGATGCATCAGTAGGACCCTGTGATACATTGAATCCATCTCTAGCTATATCTATCGATGGCTGGACAAGTTCCTTCCATTCTAGCTTGCCAAACTTTTTCCAGGCTGTCCGAAATCCTCTCACTTCACCAGGAACAGCAACAGCTAGGCCACCTTTAAAGAAGTAGGAAAGATGACAACTCGTTTGAGTTCACCGAGTCATTTATTATAAGGAATCTGTAATCTTTATCTTCCAGATAATCTCTGAAATAGTCAAGACTCCAAAGTAGCCACTGCAGGGAATATTCTTTCTCCATTCTCCTGAAGAAGATATCTCTTGGAAGATTGTGACATAGACTAATCTTTGTTCGGGGAGACCTCTCTCTAGTTTTTTGTAGGAATTCACTGGGCTGTTTTTTACAATGAGACACTTCGAGATGCCAGCTGAGTTCTATCGTTTAAAGAAATGAATCACAAAAAAGAAAGTCATCATTAAAAGTCTTTTGAATCTCAAGAGACTTTGGACACGCTCTGCTGTAGAAAGTCTACTTTTCACGATCGTTAGAAAAACTTTGGAAAGACCAACAAAAGCACAATCATAACAGCTGCAAATCAACTCGAAAAATTGAAGGCTGAAGTGAATGAGACTGTCATGGATACGGAAAATGTCAAGACCTACATAGTTCATACACCTATTCACTCATTAAATACTTACCCCGTTTCTTTTTATTTTCATCATCTTCAAATAGGCTTTTATCAATCCCAGCTGGTGCAGTCTCTCTATAATCAAAACCATAAGTCTTCTTTTCGTCTCGCTTATAAACAAGCATAAAGCCTCCTCCGCCAAGGCCCGAGAACCCAAACTGCACAGTACCCAAGCATAACAAAGTCGATATTGCCCCGTCAACGGCTGAGCCTCCCTTTTTAAGTATCTTCTTCCCGACTGTCGCACATATACTGATATCACATGATACAGCCGCTTTAGGAAACTTCTGTGTCTTCAGGTCTTCATCTTTAATGTTATCTGTTGCTACTGATGCAGTCAGAGGTTTGTCATCCTTGCAATTAACTGAGATGAGTGTCCATAGTTGTGCGATGAAGACGAGTGCTTCAACCTTTTTGGAGGAATATGCAGTATACACCAGTATTAGAAAGAATATAATCCAGTCTATCAAAGCCAAATTTTCAAAGGACATGGATTTTTTAGCAGACTGGTTAAAGAGCAACGAACTGATTCTAAGTTTAAGGAGAGGCAGAACAGAATCCCTTCTCTTCGTCACCCAATCAAAGGATTGCCAAGTAAAGTGAGCCACTTGAAATAAAAATCAAATTCCAACTGTTATCGATAGCACCAAAGAATATAAATATCTTGGTGTTCGATTGGATATCTCGCTAAACTAGAATTCAAATTTCCATACTTGTTTCAAAAAAGCATCTGGGAGGCTTCGACTTTTAGCAAAAATAAGATCGAATCTTGATCAAGCCACAGCTGATGTTTTTAAAATTCTAAATATATTTGATTGCAATACCTCTGTGTTTTATTTGTTGCACCTCTTTACGTCTGTGTTGTGTCTCCTTTGATTGACATCTGCACTGCATAATTGTTCGCAGCAAGGATTCGAGGTGAAAGTTGAATCACTATGTTTATATAAAAAGTACTTTTAATATGAACATAGCAGGGACTTCCACTTTGAATTCTCGCAATCGAACATTTATGCAGTGCAGATGATAATCAAAGGAGACACAACACAGACGTAAAGAGGCGCACCAAATAAAACAAAAAAGGTATTACAAATAATTATTTCAAAATGTTAAACTTAGAATTGTCAAGTCAACCGCCTTGGCCTCTTGTGGTTAAGTTTGTAAACAACTTGCTGATGAGATTTGGGTGAAATTGTGATTTCTGATCATGTCTTGCAAAATCATAATCAAATTTTCATCTAAATGCTGAGAATTTAAGAAAGAAAACAACCAACAAACCTTTAGCTGTTTCATTTTCGACCCACTTTATTGATACTCGCCGCGGAAAATTTCCTTTTACAGTTTTAAAGTATAGTTGCTCGTGGCGGAAGCAAGTATAGTTGGAGACCAGTCATGCGTTTCATAAACAAAGGACCTAATCATGATTATAGGAACTTCATTAATCTAAATAATATGAACGCAGATATGCAGGTGACATTCGCAAGTACGATTTAAGGATGCTTTGAGATATAATATGATGAACTAAAAGCTAATAAAGACTGTCTCAAATTAGATTTGACGTGAGATTTGCGATAACGCAAAATTAGTCATCTAAAACATTTCAATTGTTTTTATTCGCGGACATTTTTACGCGACATCTAATTTTAGACGGAGTTTGATAGGATGTTCAAGTGGAAATGAGATAAAATATAGTGCTTGAATTTGTATGCAGAAAAGCTCCTTTATAAAGTTGGAAATACAAGAGCATTTCATTGATTGAAACAAGTTTGTTAAAGAACGGACTTTATATTTGTGCCTTTTCATTGATGAAATTACTTAAAATGCTCCGGAACAAAATCTGGCTTAGCTCAAAAGCATTTGATTGGATTTCTCAACTTTTTTAAATATTTGCAAAACAAGGTTACTCGTCTTGCCAAAATTTGAAGCCCTTTTGCACGACTTTTCTGAGTAAAAGGCCCATTTCCACCTAATTCACAAATCGCATGTGATCCTTTGTTTGAAATTCGCATAAGAACTTTCGCAAAAAATCAAACATAGCGAACAGATCAAAATCGCATTGTGAACGGTCGCATGCGAATTTCAAACAAAGGATCAAATGCGATTTGTGAATTGCGAATGAAGTGGAACTGGGCCTGCAAACTGTCGGCTGGGTTAGTGGAGGAGGTTGTCGTGTAGAGTAGGAAAGCGCAACTTTGTAATAAATCGTAAGTCCAGGGAAAGACGATAAACACTTTGATTTATTTCATAACTTCCTTTTAAAAAGATGCATTCGCAGTTTGTAATTAAGGCCAAAAGGCCAGGTATTAAGACTCAAACCATGTTAATTAATATCCATTGTCTATGATATGTCAACCGAATTCAACCAGTAACTTGCTTACCGGTCAAATTGAAGACTGCACTGCACTCCCCTGGGACAAAGTATCTCTGTTCTTGTTTAATTTTCACCAATTGAAAATCATTCGTTTCACTGGTCATCAATTAGACTGAAAATATTTGCGTGCATTTGAAAGTTTGTCGATACATGGTGAGATCAATTTGTTTGGAAATACGGGGGCTTCTGCGCTTTATCTTTCTTTGGTTTACAAATTCAAAATATAAGCAAAATGATACTTCGCAGTGATAAATCGCTAGAGTTAACCCCCGTTCATCACACTAGCTACCAGTGTGCTGGGAGAGAAACATTAAGAACAAGATTAAGAAAAATAAGATATGAACGACAAGTAACAAGAAAGTAAACAGAAATCCTGATATTTGTGTAAGCTCACAAGAATCTTGTCCGCAAATGCAGAGAATTTTGGTGGCAATTATAGTTTTAACAACAAAATAGCGATGGAATAGCCAGTACGTTATAGCACTTAGGTGTTGACGAATCATGGTAAGTAAGTTTTGTTCCATGTTGAGCAAGATATCATTTATTATAATAATGAAGTTCTTAGCGTAAACAGTTTGCAAATACCTAAGATACTTAAAACAAGGGCTGTAGGAAGATACTAACTAAAAACCCGATTAAAGCGACATACCTTCAAAAGAATGACAACCATGGTTTTAACATCAGAATGATGTAAAGAAACTTTAAAGCTAACAAAGAACTGAAGGTATGTCGCTTTAATCGGGTTTTTAGTTAGTATCTTCCTACAGCCCTTGCTTAAAACAAGGAATTGAGGTTCTGAGTTCTTGAGAAAGGTAGTCGGTATTCAAAACATCGGTAATTGAAATATCTATATGCGAGAAGAAATTTCTTGCTGTNAAGCGACATACCTTCAAAAGAATGACAACCATGGTTTTAACATCAGAATGATGTAAAGAAACTTTAAAGCTAACAAAGAACTGAAGGTATGTCGCTTTAATCGGGTTTTTAGTTAGTATCTTCCTACAGCCCTTGCTTAAAACAAGGAATTGAGGTTCTGAGTTCTTGAGAAAGGTAGTCGGTATTCAAAACATCGGTAATTGAAATATCTATATGCGAGAAGAAATTTCTTGCTGTTCTTAGCACCCAGCCAACTCTTAATTTTACGGAAGTATATGCAGCATTAGCATAAGCGCCGAATATTCGCAATTTGTTAAAGATAATCGTGTAAAATGCTATTGCCCTATTCTTTCAAATCAATTGCTTTAAGGAGACTTCGGTAATTTGCTATAATTCCAGAGAAAGCATTTCGACTTCATCATAATTTTCAGAATCACAGCGTTTCTATGTTTTTTTTTATGAAAGGATATAGACGAGAGGAAGTAACTAAAGCTTTGACAATCAATATGATACACAAGAAAAGCTCTTTTTGTAAAGGCCTACAAGATGGTAGCAAGCAAAAGTCTGCAGCTTTTATGGTTTACGATTTATCAATTTGATGACGTCGCAACTTCAAAGCTAGCAGGAATATGAAAAATGTGGTTATTCTGCTTGATATGCTTGCAGTATTTTCATTTCATTAGCAGCTTCAATGTTTATGGCAATATAATCATTGCTAAGTACAGTTCATAATGGGTCATGAGTTCGTCTCATGTTGCAAACTTTTTAGTTTAACTCATGATTTTCAATTGTGCATACAAATAAATGATTCGTCAATGAAAATAGTAAGACAATTTTGAGAAATTTTTCACTGAATGTAATTTCAACATTTTCTTTTTATCTGCAGAATGTCAGAATTGCCATATTTCTGGTGATTGCCAATCTCTTGATTTGCACCTCAGAAGATCAATATAGCAAACCTTTACTTGCTAGTTTCACCACTTTAAATGTCACAGATGATTCAGTAAAATATGACACATATGAAAAGGCAGCAGTAGCGACAGACAGTGAAATTTGTTCCAAAGTTGGCAAAGACATCCTGAAGCAAGGTGGCTCCGCAGTGGATGGTGCTATAGCTGCTATAATATGCTTAGGGGTTATACAGGTTCACTCCACTGGAATCGGAGGAGGCGCGTTCATGGCAGTATATAAGAGGGAATCGAAAGAAATGTTTGGATTTGATTTTAGAGAGACTGTCCCAAAGAATGCGAAGCTTGAAGATTTTGATGCTGATGTCAAGAAGACCAAAAAAGGTAAGGCCTTTTCTTACAAAATTTGTGATATTTTTTCAAGAACAATCAGTCTGTGGGGTGAGTGGCCGAGCGGCTTATACAGTTTTCATCAGGTGACTGAAGTTAAGCTCGGTCGAGTGAGGTCAAACTCCGGATGGGTGGCCTCGGAGGCCCGACCCGGGGACTGACCTCGCAACTCACTTCGCCGTCCTTCGGAAGGGACGTGAAACTAGGGGTCCCATGCCTGGATTCAGCATGCATAGTGGGCCTAAATTAGCTTTAAGTAGCTAGAAAATCCTGACAGCCCACTTACTGACTGACTGACTGACTGACTGACTGACTGACTGACTGACTGACTGACTGACTGACTGAC